>CANTUT010000674.1:2500-7500 GCA_947687605.1 Reutealis trisperma
ATTCAAACACACACATAAAGTAGAAAATTACAATTATTTAGAATCAATTTCTTCGATAGTATCATCCATTGATTCAAATTCTGATTCAAATTCAGATTCATCATCTAAATCATTATCTTCTTCATCCAGATCAAAAAATGATTCATTCGAATCATTTAAAAATTCATGTGGCTCATCCTCACTAATTTTGATGTGATGCAAATTAACATCATCTTCTTAGAATGCTTTTTCATATAATGTTTTAATATGTGATCAATCTTTAATCTCTATAACTAATTTAGCTTTAACCTTACATACTGTCCACTAATCAGCTTTATTTCATCATAGAGAGGGATAAGAAACATAACAAGCTTACATCACTGTTATAAATGGCTTGCATTTATTAAATCTCTGCCCATGTTTGATTTTAATAAGATTATAATACTCATGGACTTTCATTCCCAAATGTGGCATTGGATCAAACCATTCACATTTGAATAATACTGTTCTCTTAATCGAAAGTACAAGATATTCTAGTTGCATCACCTCGATTAATCGACCATATTAGTCATGTGCGTTCTCGCTGTATTTTAAACCCTTTATACAAATCTCTTTGTTGATTGATGATTTATTAGAGCTATGTTTTTCTGTGTGAAACTTTTATCCATTCATAAAATAAACAGGATATGTCATGATAGTGTGTAACGAACCCTTAGCAAGGTCAACAATGAATTGATTTATGATATCATTTGCATTAGCCTATAAGTTGAAAAAAATTCAACTAAATCTTTTTCATCTTGTCAAAGTTAAAATATCAATTCTATTAAAGATATGACTTTATACTTATATATGACTTCAACAAGCTAGAAAAATCTATCACTAATCTCGCGTCTATGTCATTTATTGAAATATTTAGGAAATTTTTCTTCAACATTTCAATACTTGTGCTTCACAAGAAATTGAAAATGACTGAGTATGAGTTGAATAATCTAAATAGTCATTAATCATTACATTGAATAATCTAAATAGTCATTAATCGTTGCACTAAGTAGAAGTTATAAAATTTAACTTACTCAATATATTCTATGACTTTAGGACAATTGAAAAGAATATATGACTAAGCTTCCTTATATTCTTCATTCATCTTTATTTTTGTTTTAGATTGATTAAATGATTTACGTGGATGAGTGACTATTGACAAATTTCCTAGGATATTATACTGTTTAGTCATTCTGCCATTATCATTACGAGATACTCTTTGATGCCTTATACATATATAGGGTTTAAAAATAGTAAGAGCATAATGATGATGCTTCCTCAACTAAGTATGCATTGCAAATCGACCCTTCAACTCTCATTTTATTCTTGATATTTTGTTTCAATTGACAAAGGAATCTACAAAAGAAATATTTTATAAGACTATGATATAAATTTATTTGGAAATGATTAAATGAATGTAAAAGGGAGAGAGAATTTAAAAGTTACATCTCAAATGGATGCATCCATCGATACTAAACAGGTCCTGCTATCTAAGTATCATATGCCAAATGTATTAATAAATACTCCATTGAGTCAAAGAAACTTAGGGAAATTTACATAGGATAAATGGAATGTCATATTCAAACCTTGCCATATTTTCCTCCCTAATCATCGTCGAAGTCAGTTCTTTGAAAAATAAACTCAACGTTGCCAATGATTTCTAAATATCTCTCTGCAAGAGTTCAATGAAAGCAATAGGGAGTAATCATTGCATAACAACATGACAATCATGGCTCTTTATTCCAAACAACTTGAGCTTTCACATATCAACACATCTACACATGTTAGATATATACCCATCCGAAAATCTTAGGTTTTTCAATGATTTACATAAGACCTATTTATTCTGCTTATCCACATATACTTGGCCTTTAGATACCTCTTGGTTGCTTCATCAACCTATAACTCTAGATGGCGATAGACTTGTTTAGGTCTTCTCTTGATTTGGCATTATCTTTTGTTTTTCCTTCTATGTTCATCACCATATTGAAAATATTCTCAAATACATTCTTTTCAATGTACCTGGAATTTAAATTATGCCTTATCAAATTGGTATTTTAGTATGGCAAATCCTAAAATATACTGCATTTATTCCACACACAAACACACCTCTTTACAATATGAGTATTCATAGATTCTCACCTGACATTTGTCACTTTCATGAATCACAAACTGGTGGTTTCCTCCAATATCTCTATACCCAACTGTATGGTCGAGGCCGAGTCATAAACTACACGATTCTTAATAAAGGAGGTATGTTCCATCTAAACAGATAATCATGAGGTAAGAATTTATGGTGATAATCGAAACATGATTGCTTACTCCTTTAAGATGATGAAAGCATTGTTGTTTTTCATGCAATATGGACATGCAAGTCTGCCTTGAGTAATCCATCCAGACAACATACTAAATGCAAAAAAATCACTGACAATCCACATCAAAGCAGCATGCATCTAAAAATTTTGCTTTGTTGATACATCATCGTCTACACCCCAAATTTTCACAATTGTATGAATTCTACAATCAGAAGCTGTAAGAACACATCCAACTTCTGTTTAGAATTATTTAGATCAAGGACTATTACAATCCTTCCTAATTCACATCTTTGTTGAAAGAATTTCTTTTGTAATTCCTTACATAAGGATTCAGAAAATACTGGATCTCCGCCTACATAAGTAAACTGTTGATAAAACTCCAAAATGGCATTTTCCTTTGACCCAATTTTTTTTTTCCTTATCATTTAGAAAAGATAAGAAAATTTCAGGGTAGCACACATTCTCTAAAATTTCTCTTAGATTCAAACCCATACCTGATGATAAAACTAGAATAGATATTTTCTGTTTCCTACTCACACGAGCCCATATCCTTGCTTTTCTATCAATCTCTAATTCTACTTTAGAAGGAAATATTAGATTCACCTAATTAAAATGCTTCCAAGCTTTAAAATATGAATAGTATTACATAACACCCTCATCCTCCTCATGCTCAGCATGCCATCTCATATACTTGGTAGTTGATTCAAAAGTATACCACCTCTGCAATCTCGAAGTAAATGGAAAGTAGAACATTTTCTTGCAAGGAACTTCCTTCTTTGATGTATTAGCATTGTGCTCTGAATTGATAATCAAGAGGTATGCTGTGGTAGACAACTTTGATTGTTTTTCAAAACCAGGCCACAAAGGCTCCTTAGCTGCATCTGACATATCATATAGCTTACGAGTCGTGGGATTTTATTCTTCCTCAATTTTAGTCCAATCAAATCCTAGGCCAGCACATCAATTACCATATTATGATATGTAGATGGAGAAGCATCATAATTAACTTTGTAATGGTTTTCATCTATGGCTAAAGTTCCAAATCCATTAATTTCATTACGCAAATACAAATCATACCAACTTAACACAAAACCCTTATTTACAATATGCAATTTGACAGAATTTAGATAAAAAAAAAAAAAAATTCTAATTCTGACTTTTATTATGGACACATGGACATCTAATCTTACCTCCACTTATAAGCTAAGGTTGAGATGTGGCAAATTCAATAAAATGATCAACACCTTCTAAGAATTCCAAATGTAGATATCGATCCTAAAGTCTGGAATATATCCAATTTATATTTGATCTTATGATTAAATTTGAAAGCTACGGAAATGATATTATTGCATTTCAATCACCGTAAAAAATTTTCCTATATGGGTTGATTTTAATTTTCAATATCTATTTCTACCTACTTATATCTCCAATCCTATAAAGTAAGAACCTAACCTATTTAGAAACTCATTGCTATATAACTATTACTGATACATTTGAAAGTCATACTACTGAAGAAATTTTGGCAATATCTCTCTATAGTTCTCCTAGAGCACAAAACAAAAAATGTCATGAAATAAAATATTTTTTGATATGCACTAAGAGAACATATAGAAGATGATATCAAAATTTAAAGCAACAATGTGAAATCGAATGATATAGTAAGCTATATAGATAATGAAATCTCTAAATTATTCACTTTGGACAATTCAATATCCTCTTATTATCCAATAAGAAGGATACCAAATGAATATCTATGGGTATGCCTAAATTTTAATAATGGTTTTTAATTAACTGTATTTTTGCGCATCTGATTGTACGAAGTCTAAAATACAATTTATAATAAATGAATGTGCAAACTAACAAAAATAATATAAATTTATCAATTAAATACAAGTCGCGACATAATAAAATGATAATAGAAGCATATAAATAAAATTAAAATGCTTGCATCTATCAAATTTAAAAGGCTTTTAATTTTTGGGAAATTATGAAATGCTTGAATTTAATATTCCTTTTTATATGGATTAAGAACTTTTCAATAATGGACAATTAAAATATTGGTAAATTATGAAATGTGTTACTAATTTTAATTATGCTCCTAATTAATTTTTTTTTCAAATTTTGGTATTTTATCAATTCGCTTGGATTTAAAATTTCTTATTTTAATGCATATTTAGTTTTTATTCATTTTTGTATATTTTTATGTAATCATAGTTTTAATAAAGTTTTTAATTTTGGTTAAATTATGAAATGCTTGCATTTAAAATTTCTTATTTTAAGGAACATTTATTTTTTTATTAATCTTTATATATTTTTATTTAATCATAGTTAAAAATAAAGTTTAATATTTTAGGTAAATTATAAAATGCTTGCATTTTAAATTTCATATTTTAAGACATATTTATTTTTCATTGATCTTTATATATTTTTATTTGATCATAATTAAAAATAAAGAAGAATATTTTGGGTAAATTATAAAATGCATGCATTCAAAATTTTTTATTTTTAAGGCATATTTATTTTTCTTCTTTTTTGTATATTTTGTATTTAATCATAATTTTAATTCTAATTAGAAATAAACTTTAATATTTTTAATATATATTGAAATTCTTGTATTTTCAATATTTTATTTGATGGCATCTTTATTTTTCCTTATTCTTTTAATAT
>CANTUT010000674.1:12500-227500 GCA_947687605.1 Reutealis trisperma
AGTATAGGGTTAATAATAATAAGAGTCATTTTGTAGAATTAAATGTTGCAAATCTAAAGTCTCATTGAAATCCAATTAACTAAAATAACAGGTCGAATGAAAAAATTTGACAATCCTAATTAATAACCGGACCAATGTATTTCAATTCCATTATTTGGTAACAAATCAAAATTATAATTTACAATTTATATATCATCTAAAACCATATATTATTAATAAAAATCAATTATTTTAATTATCATTTTTTGAATAATTGAATCAATAATCAAAAACCAAAATTTTTATGTACTAAGGATTAATACAATGAAGCACGAAAAGTAGATCCTTATATCTAACTAATTAAATTTTATTAATTTGGTTTAAGTTTTCAATTATAATCGAATAATGTACACTCCAGCCAACGGCAAATAATGCCACATGAAAAGGATACTGTATTCAAGAATCCTAACAAGAAGCAAGAAATGAAAATATGTGCAAGCAAGATATCATGACACATTCAATGTAGTGTACGTTATAAGAGATCCAATTTCAATCACCAGTCACCACCAGCACCAACAATACACAAGGGGCCATGAGATCAGTAGATTTCTATATCCAACACCACAAACATCCATGTCCTACTCCAAGTAGGAACATAATTATTTGATTCCATCATCCATATCATAAATTCTCAACTATCTTCAATGGACAATGCAAAATGTTGAGTAGGACAATGCATACCAAATTGCAAACATACTACACAACTATTATTGACATAAATTCTCAACTATTATATTATCCATATCAATAGCTTAATTATTTCATTACGAGAGATCTAAATACTAAATATTTGGAGTAATTTTTGATGCTATTCTTAAATTATTACTAACATATATTCATTCATGTGATATTATCAATTTCATATATTTTTTTTCATGAGTGATAAATGTTCTTGAGCTTTCCGGTAAAGTTTAATCTTAAGGTAATTACAAAATAAGAAAAAAAAGTTACACCGGTGGAGTTTCAATGGTAAAAAAATTTTCGATGGCGAAATCAGTTCCCATTTTGGTAGAGTAATAATATAGTGAATAGTGAAAGTTAATTTAAATGTTATATCCTTTCCTTTTACAGAGAAATATTTCTTGCAGTGCCATATTTGATGATGTCATTGTCTCTAAATATCTGAAAGCGGTAATACCTGTTCCTTAGGACTCTTGTTATTGGATAATTTGGTGAGACCCAAACCGAATCTAGGTCATGCATCTCCTTGCAAAGGTTTGAACCAAGTTAAACATAGATTAATCTAGACTCTAGCACAAGACTTGAACTGAATCTGAGGCTCAATATGCTCTATGACCAAATCAAAAGATCTTCAAGGCCTGAATCAAGTGTACAACAACCTAACCTAAACTAAATCACTATCCTCACATCTCTATAGTTCCTATACTTTTACCGAATCTTTTCTTCTATCCTTGTACCGAATCAAGGGCTTATGCCTTTGTACCAAATCAAGGCTCTCGGATTTAGGTTATGGGATTATCAATAAGTATCAATCTAGGTAAATCAAGTTAGGATGGGCAGTTTCATTAGGAAATGAATCTCATGTTAAATGAATATAAAATATATAAAAAATTTATAAATAGTTGTGTTGCATACTTATTTGAACTGATCATCCTACGCAAACTAAGAGCTTGCTTAAAGAGTCCATATTCTACTAGACCACTAGTAGGAGTCATTTTCTGATTATAATATAGCTATTAGAAATCCGTTTACTAGACCACTAGTAGGAGTCATTTTCTGATTATAATATAGCTATTAGAAATCCGTTTACAAGTAAGATAGGTAAATCTTTTTCTAATAAGGATCTATATCATGAGATATCACTATAAATGACCCTTAAATCTCCATAAAAAGGTAACTCTAAACTCTGAACACCTAACTCTAAGCTTTATAGTTCACATACTGTACATAAATTATAATTTTACTAACTTAAGTATCGGAGTGGTCCCTAGACAAATCGCTTGGGCCCTCTAATTTTTTTCATTCTAGGTATCAAAGATCACTTAATAATGTACTTGAGATCAAAATTCATCTTGAGCGCATCAATTGATATGATGAGTGTAAAGCTCGCCACAAGCAATTATGAGAATGAATTACCATTGGCACAAAGCATTAATTTTGGCTAATAGATACACATTAATGTTAGATTTTTAATCTCTATTGTGTGGGCTTACATATTTATTAGAACAATTATATTAAAGGGCTATTTTATAAGTGGGCTTAGTTTAAGTGATTCATTTATGTAAAGCCTATAGACTTTAAGATTTGGTATGGGTTAATGGGTGGATACCTATTCCTACCCCAATTAGGAATAATGAGATCCTAATGGGTTAGTATATAAAGAACTCTAGAGTTATGGTCCCCAACACGTCAAATTATTCAGTCGCTTTCTATTCTCTTCCCATCAGAGATAGAGAGTTGAGTAATATGAAAGAATTAGGGATTTGACTGAGAAAGACCATACATGCTGTTCAAGTATTCGTTCATCGTTTATTCTGCAAATGTTCGACTACTATAATTGATACATTTTTAATCTCCTTAATAATTATATCATGATAAGATTTTGGGCATTAAAGCAATAAAGATTTATGTGATTCTAACAAGTGGTATTAGAGCCCATATCATGTTAGATTATTAGGATTAAAGAATTATTTTGTTTGATCCATGATATTTTATGGGTTATTTAAAAAAAAAATTGAAAATTTTGCGTTTTGGGATGTTGCAATTTTCTGTTTGAATTATAATTATTACTGTGTATAATTATGAAAATTGGTTCCACCGGCACTGCTATATTGCTGTGTTTGGATTTAGAAGTCCGGTTTGCAGGTTGACTCCTGTCCCAAAGTGATTCACTTACGAAATTTTTATGGCTATTGAATGCATAATTTTGTTACATAATTCATTAGGAACATATCGATTTGCGTGTTCAATATTATATGCAAGTGAAGTCAAAATGGTTTTCATATATATATATATGTTGATTGCTTCGTAACAAATATACCGCAATGGATATATTGTTGCAATTATAGTTTGCAGTAAAGGTTTCATATATATATATATATATATATATATATATATATATATATATATATATATTTGTCATAGACGTCATATATTTGCGTATCGATTACCGTATCCTTTTTTTTTAACGTTTATATTGATTTTTGGGTTTGATACAGTTAATAGATTTCAATATATACATGTAGTTTGCATCAAGGTTAATCATATGAGTATGAAGATAACATCATGTTTAATAAAATTGATCTCATTAATGTGCAATACTAAGGATTTTATTTGCACCAATTACATTTAATATTTTTTTAAAATTAAATTAATTGAAATAATATGCTACCAAAGTAGCCTCTACTATGTAAATTGATTTAATTTGAAACATAAAGATATTGTGTGTTTATTGTTTATGTGGATATTAATCGGCCCAAAGGAAGGTTAATATTTGGCCAAGTAACGAACGCACTTGCGATGATAAATATTGATAATTACAAAGTTATTTTCCATGTGAATAATAGTTGGCCCAAAGAAAGGCTATTGTTTGACAGGATTTATTATCAATGTTTGATTGTTGTGTTGAGAGTACCATTTATAATTGATATTTCTGTGCAAACACTAAATATCAAGTTGTGCTAGGTATCTTGTTTTATGATTTTCTTATCAAAATTCTTGATTTAATGACATGATTATTTATTGTGTGTTATTTTTTTTTGTTCTCTATTCAATTTCTACAACTGCAAATAATGTTTCTGCTCAAATCAGTGTCATTCCTATGCTAAATGATATGAATTTTAAGGTCTGGAAAGAGAACGTGGAAATTATTCTCGGCTGTATGGATTTAGACCTTGCGCTAAGGACGGAGCGACCCATTCCAACTGAGGATAACTCAAATGAGGCTAAAATTGAGAAATGGGATCGCTCTAACTACATGAGTCTAATGATCATGAAACGTTCCATACTGGAAGCGTTTTGGGGCTCTATTTCTGAGAGTAATAATGCTAAGGAATCCCTTGTGGCAATACAGCAATATTTTGGCAAAAGTGAGAAATCTGAAGCAAGTAACCATTTGGCTGCTCTGATTTCTATGAGGTATAGGGGAATAGGAAACATAAGAGAGTACATAATGGAGATGTCAAATCTTACTGGAAAACTAAAGGCACTAAAGTTAGAGATAAATGAAGATTTACTCGGGCATTTAGTTCTCATTTCTCTTCCTGCACAATTTAGTCAATTTAAAGTGAGTTATAATACTCAAAAGGACAAATGGACTCTTAATGAGCTCATTTCACAGTGTGTGCAAGAAGAGGAAAGGATTCAGAGGGATAAGATAGAAAGTGCTCACTTAGCATCAACCTCTCAGAATAAGAAAAAGAAGAGGGCTAAGGATACTGCAAGTGAAACACCCGAGCAGAAAAAGACGAAGAAGCAAGGTGATGAATTCACCTATTTTTTCTACAAAAAGGGAGGACACATGAAGAAAGAGAGTTCTAAGTATGCTGCCTGGCATGCAAAGAAGGGTAAATTTCTCACTTTAGCTTGTTCTGAAGCTAATTTAGCTTCTATAGCTATAGACACTTGGTGGATAGATTCTGGTGCTACTGCTCACATAAGTGTGTCTATGCAGGGTTGCCTATGGAGCCGACTGCCAACTGATGATGAAAAATTCATCTATGTGGGCAATGGCAATAAAGTTCCTGTGAAGCTATAGGGCATTTTCGATTACAATTAAAGACTGGTTATTATTTGGATTTTGTTGAAACATTTGTAGCTCCGTCTTTTAAACGGAATTTAATTTTTGCTTCTTGTTTAGACAAATGTGGATACTTTTGCAATTTAGGAGATGGTAAAGCTATTATCTCTTTAAAATCCAATTTTATTAGTACCGGTATTTTAATTGATGGTCTTTATATGCTTAAAACTATTTCTTCCTATAATGAAATCCTGTATACTAATTCAAGAGGTACCAAACATAAATTAATCGAGAATTCTGCCACCCTATGGCATAAGCATTTAGGTCACATCTCTAAACAGAGAATTCAAAGGCTTGTGTTAGATGGAATTCTTGATTCCCTTGATTTAACATATTTCAAAGTCTGTGTTAAGTGTATTAAGGGAAAACAAACAAACATAAAGAAATTAAGTGCCAACAAATGTACAGAAGTCTTAGAACTAATACATATGGATATCTCTGGCCCATTCCCTATGGCAGCATGGAACGGTCAACAGTATTTTATTACGTTCATAGACGACTACTCCTGATATGGCTACCTATATTTAATAAGTGAGAAATCTCAATCCCTAGACGTTTTCAAGTCTTATAAAGCGGAAGTTGAACTTCAGCTTGGAAAGAAAATTAAAGCTACCAAATTTGACCGTGGTGGAGAATACTATGGAAGATATGATGGATCAGGAGAACAACATCCAAGACCCTTTGCTAACTTCCTGAAGGAATGCAGTATCATCCCACAGTACACTATGCTGGGCAAACCCAGCATGAATGGTGTTGCTGAGAGATGAAATAGGACACTTAAGGATATGGTAAGAAGTATGATTAGTTATTCTTCATTACTTGAATCGCTTTGGGTAGAAGTATTAAAGACTGCAGTATATATCCTTGATAGAGTACCTAGCAAAGCAGTAGCTAAAACCCCATATGAAATATGGACTGGAAAAAAGCTCAATATAAAGCACCTACACATTTGGGGATGTCCAGCTGAGGCAAGGCCTTATAGGCCTAATGAAAGGAAATTGGACTCTAAGACTGTTAGCTGCTACTTTGTTGGATATGCAGAATGCTCTCGAGGATTTAAATTTTATGATCCCACTACTCGATCCTTCTTTGAGACAGGAAATGCAATATTTCTTGAGGATGTAGAGTTTGGAGGGGAAGAATTAAGGAACATCAGTTTTTATGAAAAAGTTGTCACTGAAAAAGAGAAATTTATTTCTCTTCCTAATATTGCTATTGACAGTGATTAAGCAATAATTCTTGACATTGTTCAAGATGCAACTCTAGTTCAAGACAACAATGAAGTTCTTCCTATAGAGCAAACTCAACAGCCTCAAGAAGTGCCATGAAGAAGATCCAATAGAGAAAGGAGAAGTGCAATTCTAGACGATTATATCGTCTTTCTCTTGGAACACGAAGATTCTGTAGGCTTAGCAGAAGATGATCCAATTAACCTTCGCGAAGCTCTTCAAAGTTCCAATTCTGAATGTTGGATCAATGCCATGCAAGATGAGATGAAATCCATGAAAGATAATGACATCTGGGATCTTGTCGAATTGCCTAAAGGTGCGAAGTCCATTAGTTACAAATGGATATTTAAAACCAAAAGGGATTCAAAAGGCAATATCAAAAGATATAAGACTCTTCTAGTCGCTAAAGGATTCACTCAAAAGGAAGGCATTAACTATAAAGAGACCTTTTCTCCAGTTTCATCAAAGGATTCTTTTAGAACAATAATGGCACTTGTAGCTCATTTTGATTTAGAGTTACATCAGATGGATGTAAAGACAACATTTTTCAATGGAAATATTGATGAAACAATTTATATGGTTTAGCTAGAAAATTTTGAATCCAAAGATTTAAAGTCTATGGTTTGTGAATTAAAGAAATCCATCTACAGTCACAAACAAGCTTCTCGTCAATGGTATCATAAATTTCATCAAGTTATTACCTCATAAGGTTTTGAGGTAAATGTGGTTGATGATTGTGTATATCACAAGTTCAGCGGGAGTAAGTTTATCTTTCTGGTGTTGTATGTCGATGATATACTACTAGCAAGTAGCAATATAGGCTTATTGCATGAAACTAAGAAATTTCTCACTAAAAGTTTTGAGATGAAAGATCTTGGGGATGCCTCTTTTGTATTATGCATATAGATATTGCGAGATCGCTCTCAAGGTATCCTTGGGTTATCACAAAAGAGTTATATTGAAAAGGTGCTAAGTAGATTCGACATGAAAGGATGTTCACCGGGAGATACACCTGTAGCTAAAGGAGACAAGTTCAGTCTCAATCAGTGCCCTAAAAATGACCTTGAAATAAAGGAGATGCAAAAGATTCCCTATGCCTCAGCAATAGGAAGTTTGATGTATGCTCAAGTGTATACCCGTCTTGATATAGCATTTATAGTAGGATTATTGGGCAGATATTTAAGTAATCCAGAACTGGATCATTGGTGTCACGACCCACCTTTTTGAGCAGTGACAGTCCTAGGGCATGGGTAGCCATAAGGGCACCGAAAACCCGTAGAACCCATTTCACTCATAATCAATTGACATTCATCACATTGAACCATATCCCAAGACCGTAACCTAATCACATTTCCTTGTTACCCATTACTTGCTAACATTTCCACTTATAATATCATTTACGCATATAACTTGTAAACCTTTAAAGTTTCATTTCATGTCATTAACTCAAAGGTTCAATAGTTCATACATCATTACAATAACGGTTGTGATACAAATCATATTATACAAACATCCTTTAACATATTAATGTTAAACCCTTTAACAACCATTCATGTTACATATAGACCTTATAACTTTCAATAACCATGGAGCTCTAACTTACAACACCGAAACTTAACAGAACAATTTCCAAGCGAAGGATGGGCTTGAGACTTTTACTTTGCTAACTCAATGATTGTACCTGAAATGTTTAAACCACTACAATATGAGACAGAGCTCAGTGAGTACAAAATAATACTATATAAAATAAACAAATGGTATGTGGTCTCATGATGATTTCTTATAGTAATAAAATAAAACAGATCAAGAGTTATTCTTATAGAATACTTTTCACATATAATAAATATTGTAATTTCTTAGCAGAATATTTCCTTTTTTAGAAACAGGGTGTTTCCCCCATAATCAATCGAGTGGCGGCCTACGCCTTGCTCACTCCTCCATTATTAGTCACATGTACAACTGATCAGGCCGTACATACTAGGGACCTTAAACCCTTCTCAGCTAAGGTTCGGATAATTTTTTTCCTATCCGCAGGTCCATTACCATTGTGCATAATGTCTGATGTCTTGCTCCACATCAGAGGAGTATTCTGCTTTTCACGGTATCATTATAACGTTTTTCCTTTCCATCCATTAAATAATTCACCGGGTAATATATCAGTAATAATTGGGTTCTCATCATTGATCACATTATAAGATCAAAACAATATAGACTCATTTGGCCAAGTGCCATAAAGAAATGTTTGATTCACTTTGGCTTAATAATCAAGAAAGTATCATATCAACGGTTCAATATTCAATAAGCAAATTAAGCTTATCAAGAAATCAAGAATGTGCAATATCAATGAGCCATTCAACTCATCAAGGCATAGAAACAATTCAACCATTAGGGTTGGAACAATAAAGGTTCAAGTACATGAAACAAGGTATATTATATTATTAAGTACTCACCGTGGACTCCTTTGCTCCTATGTACGTTTAACTCTAATACGAATAGTGCTCCTCGTACTTTACCCAATATCCTTGCCTTTGTTATTAGACTATACACATGCATTTCAATCATATATCAATCACTTCCTCATTATCACATTACTTAATTTAGCTTAAGTCATTAACATTTCTATCTTATTCACAACTTAGCATTCTTAAAGTTAAGATATTCTATACCTATACTTACTACTAACTTAACATTTCGCTAGTTATTTCCCAATAACTTACTTAACAAGAATAATTCTCTTTTCTTCCAATTTCACATTTCAATCTTCATATTATTCAAGTAAAATCGATTAAGCAATTTCTACCAACATTTCCATAAATTCAAATTATCCACAATATCACAATCAAATGGTCCAACCTGGACCTTCAGTACACTAATCCCATCCGCCCATTTTATTCCTCATTATCAAGCTAATAACCACTAATTCAATTCAATTAATACCAATATCCACATCTCACTTCATTCTTTTAAATAATTCAATTCAATTAAATCAATTCTAATTTCAACGTTTTACTTCAATCTTTCAATTTAATCACCAATAATACTCCATAATCATATAAATAATAATTAATTTAATTCAATTATCTCATTTAATCACTTAATTCCAATAAACCATTTACCTAAATTCTTACAAATAAAATCATAATTCATTATCTATACACAATTAGAAGTCGGGATTTATACCATATGGCTCGGTTTAATGAGCCGAAGCTTCTATCCGAATTTATCGGTTTCAGAGGTTGCCGAAATTCGGTCGCCGGAAAATTTCCACGACGACCAAATCACGATCCAAAGATACCATCGGTTAGATTATGACGTGGGGAGTCCAAATATAACTTTCATTTCCTGTAGTCTGCTGGAAACAGGCAGAAATGGCGTCGACAACCATTGATGTCGCCGGATTCCGATCAATAAAAAGATTATCTAAAAATTAGTAAATAATATACCAAATCGAAGCTGGAATCACAAGGGATTCAACCATACCAATTTCGTTAAAAACAGAGATCGAAAAGTCATCAAAAAACAGCCTAGAAGTTTCGGCCGGCGAAACTTTGGAGGGGGCGTGCGCCGCCGTCCGGTGGTTGCAGGCGACGGCCCTCTACCGGTCGACGGGGCGGCAGGCGTGCTTCCTCCTAGTACGGCACGTGTCGGTCGGCAGTGGCTGGATGGCGGCGGTCCGGCGTGCAGTCCCTGCGCGCGCTCTCTATCTCTCTCTCTCTCTGCCCTCTGTCCGTTTCCTTTTGTTTCCCCCTATTTCTATTCCCGTTTGATTCTGCCCATAAATGGGCTGTGCCGACTCTCTTTTTTTTTTTTTTAAATATATAAATATATACTAACTTTAATAACTTTAATAATAATAATAATAATAATAATAATAATAATAATAATAATAATAATAATAATAATAATAATAATAATAATAATATTTGCCATATAAATTCTAAAACAATAATTTTAACTAAAATATTAATTTCATTAATTTCATCATATTATCCATTAACTATAATATAAAAATTATAATATATAATTTCAAATATTAATTACAAAATTTTCTAAATTTTACAAGAAAATTCCAATTTCTTTAATTTAAAATTCTATCAATTTGATAAAATAATAAATCAATATTTCATTTAATAAATATTCTCTTAAAAATATTAACATAATAATATAATAAATCAATATCCTTTCAAATATCAATTTTAAATTTGAATTAATTTTCTACTATTTTGAATACTCATATAACAATATTTATAAATCATATATCAAATATCAATATGAGTTTAGCTTATCAATATCAATATAATAATAATATAAATAAATATCAATATCAATATCAATATTCAAATGGAAGTTTATAAATTTCGATAATTTTGAATATCAATAGAAATATAACAATAAAGAAAAATATTTCCATATAAAATTATTATTTTAAAACATTTATATTCAAATCATTTGAATAATTAAAAAAATTCATTTTCAATTTGGCCACATATTGTGATGCTAAACAGGTATCTTCACTCGTATACTATACATATATCCTATATCGGGTTGGAATATTACAATTGGAAAGCAGCCAAATGGGTTATATGGTACTTGTAGAGAATAAAGGATTTCATGCTAACCTATAGGAAATCGGACAGTTTGGAGATCGTTGGGTATTCTGATTTTGATTTTGCGGGATGCCAAGACAGTAAAAGATCCACTTTAGGCTATATTTTTATGCTGGCTGGAGGAGCTATATCCTAGAAGAGTGCCAAACAGACACTTATAGCTTCTTCAACCATGGTTGCAGAATTCATAGCTTGCTTTGAGGCATCTAATCATGGGATATGGCTACGTAATTTTGTCACTGGGCTGCGTGTAGTTAATGGTATTAAAAGACTATTAAAATTATTTTGTGACAATAAATATGCAGTTTTATATTCTAATAACAACAGAAGCTCTGTGAAGTCAAAACATATTGATATCAAGTTTCTGTCTATTAAGGAAAGAGTTTAGAGTGGTCAAATCTCTATAGAACATAGGGACAAACTCCATGATAGCGGATCCGTTAACAAAAAGTTTGCCACCTAAGGTTTTTCATGAACACACTGCTCAGACGGGTGTAGGCATATTTTGTAATACATTGGTTTAGTGGGAGTTTTACTTTGGATGTTCTATGTATTGAGACATGTTTTACATGTTTATTTTATGCATAATAAAGTTTATAATTCATTTTATTTTCTATATCTCTGAACTTATTTGTGAATTAAGGATTGATCTCCCTAAAGAATAAAGTAGGACCAGTTGGAAATAGGCATGTTTGAGATCACATTCCATGTAATTTCCATGCCACTCATCCATACTTGATCTATGTCATTGAATATATTAGTATGGTGAGCATGGAAGGTTTAGTTAAGCTTATATGTAACAAAAGCTACCATGATCTCATATTAGTATAGGAAATGGACCAGATTGAAACTAAGGTGAAATCTAAAGAAAATAGCACAAACGAGTACACATAAGGAATTTGTTTGATATAATTATTTTAGGTTCAATATGTAGCCCAAGTGGGAGATTATTAGATTTTTAATCTCTATTGTGTGGGCTTACCTATTTATTAGAACAATTATATTAAAGGGCTATTTTATAAGTGGACTTAGTTTAAGTGATTTATTTATGTAAAGCCCATAGACATCAGGATTTGGTATGGGTTAATGGGTGGATACCTATTCCTAACCCAAATAGGAATAATGGGATCCTAATGGGTTGGTATATAAAGAACTCTAGAGTTATGATCTCCAACACGTCAAATCATTCAGTCGTTTTTTATTCTCTTCCCATCAGAGACAGAGAGTTGAGTAATCTTAAGAAATTAGGAATTTGACTGGAGAAGACCATACTTGCTGTTTAAACATTCGTTTATCATTTATTCCACAAAGGTTCGACTGCTATAATGGATACGGGTATTAATTTTAATCTCCTTAATAATTCTAGCATGATAGATTTTGGGCATTAAAGCAATAAAGACTTATGTGATTCTAACAATTAAGGTACACATTTAATTCCACTAAATATTGTTAATAAGAAATCGAAATTAATAACAGAAATTAAGTGTAAATGATAATGGATTTAACGATTTTAATGATTGTGACTTGCAATGTGCGTTAATTTTAATTAAGTTAAGTGCATCATTTCTTTTAACTTAATTTGTTATGTAAATTTAAATAACTCGCGGCCAATTATGAAAGGGTTAAATTTTGAAAGCATACATAGAGCCAAGTTATTATTTTTAAGGTGGTGAGGACCCAAATTGAAGAAATTATCCTTCCGACTATGTTTTTTCAATGAAATTCTTTCTTCAGCTAGAACAAAATTCCCTAATTAATTGAATGTTTATAATTAAAAAGAAACAAGAACGTTAAAAAATTACCCCAATATGAACAAAAGTTATGGGTTTAGTGTTCTGGCTGATAATAGCCTAGGCCATGACAATAGTAATTAAAGCCTTGTAGCCTAACTCGCCCAGAGCAATGAAACTATCAGCTATTTATAGAGCGGTGAGCACATGGCTTGGTTGATTATAATAATATTATTGGACGTTCTTATTAAATCTTATATTGCTTCTCAAAAATCTGGTTTAATGTCAATTTTCTTTTGCCATAAAGTTACTTGATTGATATTGATTTATTTGTGGACACAAGGCATACCTCTGTATTGTTTATATTATTGAATGTACGTTATTTTCACTGTAGACTTCTTGTAGAGATATATATAAGAATTGACTATTGATTGTCTTGTATACATATAGTAATATGCATAACTCTATATATAAGCTCTTGAGCATTATATATGCATAAAATTACAAAAGGCTGAATTTATGATTGATTGATAATAAACATCTTAACATATATATTTAGCATCTCAGAATTATTCTTTTATGCTTTGATAAATTTGTGTTCATGAGATCACAAATATTTATATCAATTTAATTTTTCTAGCTCAATTAAAATAATAAAATATATTCCCATTGGGAATTAAGCTTATCAAAATTCGTTTTAATTAACCTAATTAGAGAATTTATTTATTTTTGTTGATCATGTTAATTTAATTTTTGGGATTGATATTTAAAAAATATATTTTAAATATTTTAATTTGTGAGGTTAATATTTTTCAATGTACATAGTAAATATACATATTATTATATCATTAAACTCATCTCCATACATAAATTAGTTTTAATGGACGTATAAATTAATAAGAAGATATTCTAATCATCTACATGAAAAAAAAAAAAAAGAAATTCTTCTTTATATGTATTAATTCATTCTTTCTTAATTATATGTATTTAATTGATTAAAAAATATCATATTACTATAACTTTACACTTTTTTCCCAAGATCAATAATAGTTTTGCAGACCAATATGCATATATTAGGCAATGATACCAAAGATCACGAAGTCAGTTATGATATTCAAGCTTGCAAACATATGAAAGATCGCTAAGGGATACTCCAACATCGGACATGGAACTCAAGACAACTTAACAATATATCATCAGCAATATCTTTCTTAATCTTTTATTTATTTGTTAGACCTAATGATTAGTTATGTTTTTTGATAAGCAAAAGTTCATGTTTTTCAAAGATGTGCGCACATTCTCCATTTATGAATTTCGACATTGACAAGGAATAGTATTTCCCACATTCGACATTGATAGGGGATAGTATTCCCTATATTCGACATCGACAATGGACATATTCCCCACATTCGACATCGACATGGGATAGTATTCCCCCACATTCGACATCAACAGGGCCTACATTTAACATCAACAAGGGATAATATTCCCCATATTCGACATCGATAGGGGACAGTATTCCCCACATTCGACATCGCTAGGGGAGAGTATTCCCCATATTTGACATCGCTAGAGAATAGTATTCTCCACATTTGACATCGCCAGGGAATAGTATTCCCCATAATGGACATTGCTAGCGGATAGTATTCCCCACGTTCAACATTGTCGTAGGATATGCATTCCTTAAAGGACGCCCAATATTCCCTATACTGAACATCGCCATGGAATAGGCAAACCAATAGTACATTACTCCTTAAGTCTTTGTTTAAAACAAAAAAAAAAAAAAAGAAAGGGAGAAGCGCCTTGATAATAGGGATCGATAAATTATAGGATCATCTAGAGTTTTTTTATAAATAGTGGGTAAAAAGTTCACCCTAGACTCCCTAAAAAGAAGAATTGCCATGGAATAGGCAAAGCTATAAAGCTCATCCAAGACTCTTTCAAAAGAAAACTCGCCATGGGATAAGTGAACTATAGGTTCACTCAAAATTCTCTAAAACAATTAAAAGAGAAAATCGCCAAAGGAATAAGTGAGCTAAAAGTTCACCCAAGATCCTTAAATTAATGATTATTGAGGAGCTCGCCCAAGACTCTTAAAGTTCAGGTTGTGAAATTTTAAAAATTAGCGAACCTTGAATTCGCCTAAAACCCATAAAATATCCTACAAATATTTACAAAAGTTCTTGGTCAAAATCATCAAATATATCAAACTTGGAAAAATAAAATATCCACAAGGAATATAATGATAAAAAGATTGAAAGATATAGGAGAGGAGTTGTTCGCCAGTAAGAAGATCACTTTGAGATAGAATCTCTAAGAATAGAAGTCAATTCCAAGCCTTTGACTCGAGACTAGTGGGGCGCACTAAATTAACCAACAATTAAGGAATTACTAGAAAACTTACAAAATTTGCAAACTCACTAAAAAGAAGAAGAATCAAAAGAGAGAGTGCAAAGAGGAAAATATAAAAATGACAGGGATAGAGAAAGAAGAAGAAAATGAGAGTGACATCAGAAAAAAAAAAGTAAAAAAGAAAAAAAAATCTAAGTGAAAAGGTGAAGACCCTATTTATGAGGCATAGTGTAGAAACCAAAAAGAGTTTTTTCCCAAAGGTAAGCGAAACAAAAAAGTACTTATACGACCATCTTTTTGAAATAATTATGAAGTAACAAAAATAGCGCCATAAATATTTTTAGAAAATGAACTATTAATAAGATCACCATCTTGGTGGATCGCCTTATGATAAGATATCCAGAAATTGAAGTGATTTCAAGCCTTTGACTTGGAACTAGGGGGACATGTGTTGTATACTTATTTGAACTGGTCATCTTACGCGAATTAGGAGCTTGCCTAAAGAGTCCATATCCTCCTAAACCACTAGTAAAAGGAGTCCTTCTCCGATTATAATACAGCTATGGAAAATCCATTTACAAGTAAGATAGGCAAATCATTTTCTAATAAGGATCTACATCATAAGATATCACTATAAATAACTCTTAAATCTTCACAAGGAGGTAACTCTAAACTTTGAACTCCTAACTCTAAGCTTTATAGTTCACATACTCTTCATAAATCATAATTTTACTTACTTAAGCATCTGAATGGTCCTAAGAAAATTGCCTGGGCCCTCTAATTTTCTTCCTTATAGGTTTTGAAGATCGCTTAGCAATGTACTTGAAATCAAAATTCATCTTAAGCACATTAGGTTGTAATAGTGTGTTGATGTTGTTTAAATAAGTTTGAATAGTGTTTGTATACTTATAAGCTCATAATTGTTCAGGTCATTAAAGAATCAAAATTTTATGTTCTAATATATTAGATCTTAAAATTCATGTTCAAATTGTTGTATATTTTTGGATTGTTGATATAATCAATCGGGACCAAAATTGAAAATAAGATGCCCACCAATCTATATATAAATAAGTGTAAGCTAATTTATTGATATTGAATCATGAATTTAATCCAATTACACTTGATAATTGATGCGCTCAAGATAAATTTTGATCTCAAGTACATTGTTAGGCAATCTTCGATACCTACAAGACAGAAAATTAGAAGGCCCGGGCGACTTGCCTAGGGACCACTTCGATACTTAAGTCAGTAAAATTATGAGTTATAGAAAGTATATGAATTATAGAGCTTAGAGAGTTAAGAGTTTTGAGCTATCTCCTTATGGAGATTTAAGGGTTATTTATAGTGATATCTTATTATGTAGATCCTTATCAGGAAAGGATTCACCCGGTACAATATCTTCCATGTAAATGTATTTCCCATAGCCATATTATAATTAGAGAAAGACTCCTTCTACTAGTGATCTAGTAGGATATTGACTCTTTAAGCGAGCTTGTAGCTCGCGTAGGATGACTAGTTCAAATAAGTATGTAACACATATCCCCCACTAGTTCCAAGTCAAAGGCTCAGAATATCTTCAATTTCTAGAGATCTTATCATAAGGCGATACCTCAAGAAGGCGATCTTATTAATAATTCATTTCTTGAAAATATTTATAGTGCTAGTTTTGTTACTTTATAATTATTTCAAAAAGATGACTGTACAAGTACTTTTTTGTTCCATGTACCCTTGGGAAAAACTCCCTTTGGTTTCTGCACTACACCTCATAAATAGAGTCTTCACCTTTTATTTAGTTTTTTTTTCTTTTTTACTTTTCTTTTCTATAGTCTCCCTCCTTTTCTTCTTCTTTCTCTATCCCTATCATTTTTATATTTTCCTCTCTACACTTTCTCCTTTAAGTCTTCTTCTTTTTAGGGATTTTGCGAATTTTGCAAGTTTTCTAGCAATTCCTTAGTTGTTGATTAATTCAATGTGTCTCCACTAGTTCTATGTCAAAGGCTCGGAATTGACTTTTATTCTCAGAGATTCTATCTCAAAATGATTTTCTTGCTAGCGAACAGCTCCTCCCCTATAATTTTCAATCTCTTTATTATTATATTCCTCATGTATATTTTATTTTTCCAAGTTTGATATATCTAATGTTTTTTACCAAGAACTTTTATACATATTTATAGGATATTTTATGGGTTTCGAGTGAATTCATAGTTTGCCAATTTCCAAAACTTCATGACTAGGCCTCCTATAATGGATAGTTTCATTCATAAAGACTTTCGTGTGTGTGTGTGTGTGTGTGTGTGTGTGTGTATAATGTATGGAGGCCATACATTCAACTATGCCCTATTCTATATACAAGAATACTCATAGCATCCTCCCAGAGCTAGGACTCTTATAATGTATAGTTCCATTCATAGAATCATTAGTTAGATAATTAATGGATTATAGAGGATCCAATTGTTGTGGCAATTATAAGCCCATTAATAATCTTTGATGAACATTTATTAATACTTTAAAAGACTTAAAAAGAGAAAAAGATAATTTAGAAGCTCATATTTTATTTCATAAGTAGGCAGGTTCCAAAGGGTTCTCTGCCTTCAAACTTACACACCTACTCCTAATATAGAAAGAAGCTTATAATACAACAAAGATGCAATTATTACAACTGAGTCTGACTAGTTCACATGATACATAATATAAGAATTTTATAGCTCATACACAAATTATTACTAACACACACAACATGTAACACACACTTACTTTAATAAAGTAATACAATTATTTCTTGGTAGGCTTATGGCTGGGAGACATGTTCATGTCAGAATCTGAGTCATCTTCTATTAACTTTTCTATCACATTTCTTGAGTCTATCTTATTGTCTTCTTACCCAGTTGCCAAGCCATATGGGTGTTGAGAGTCCACTATCAAATAAGTCTAAAGCTTCTCTGCTAGATCAAATTTATCATCTAGAGGATAGATGACTTGTCGATTGGTTCCATAGTAAATTTGTCTCTTGTACTGATTATTCCATTCTTCTTTTAGGTCCATGATTTCTTTGTAATATTTTGGAGGATAAGCTATCCATAGAGCATTTGGAGAATCATGAGGCCAAAATTCTTATATTGGTGCATTATTCAATCCACACATAAAGTGTTGGAATTAAATGAAGTCTTTAGTATATTGCCTAAAATCTTTACTCATTGAAAATGGAGTGATTTATAGACAAAATACTTTGATGTGACTTTTAGTTTAGTGTGGTTCTTGGTGATGACTTGTGGAGTCAATTTCCTATGAAGGATAATTAAACTTGTGAATGAATTGAACTGAATAGTCTCATATTTTTTGTATTCCTATGTGAGCATGTCTTCCCATTATTGCGATAAGCCGAACCACTCCATAAAGGTCACAAAATGGACATTGGTCATTACTCTTCTTCTTAGGATAGTCAAATAAGTTCTTAAATCAAAAGGATGAACTTCTACAGCAATGTAGAAGACATGACAGAAATACCAAAGATGACAAGAAATTCAACTAGCCAAATCCAAATATCATTGACAAAAAATTTCATGAAAATGAAAGGTCTCAGAAAAGGATGGATAGGGTGAACACACAATCTCCTTATGAAAATGGTGCCATACTTCCTTATAAACAGAGATTGATACAAAAAAGTCTGTTTGTGAGCCAGGTCATAAATGGCTTTTTCATAAATATTTTCTTGAACTTCTAAGGGAAGATGATTGATAAAAAGAAATCGAGTATTGGAGGAAGATGAAATGGAGGATGATTAAGCCATTAGAAACAAGGGAATTGTTTTAACTGAGCTTATGAAAGTGAGAGAAAGGTTTTCTAGCCTAGATAAAATCTAGAATTAGATTCTCATCTCCATTAATGTGTTCAACATCAAATTTATAGCAGGAAAACCATTCTTTCCATCTGAAAAGTTATGGATAAGGCAGAATCTTTCATTTGAACTATAGCATTTTTGGAAATGAGGAACAATCCATAAGAATAGTGAAATGATGGCCTATGATATGAAATTCAAATTTCTTGATTCCATTTTTTACAGTTAAGATTTCCTTAAAAGTAGAGTGATAATAGAGTTCAGAATCTTTGAATTTTCCGTTGGCATAGGCACGAATTTACTTTTTCCCACCACATTCTTCTAAAAGTATTACTCCTTAATCTTTATCACTTATATTAGTTTGCAAATATCTTTTTCCTGTTGAAGGAATATGAAGAGGTGGCAAATCTTGTAACTCCTTTTTCAAAGTATGTACTACTTTTGTCTGTTTCTCTGCCCAAGCTAGAGCATCTTTCTTTAGCATATGTCTTAAAGGATTTGCTTTTTTAGTGAAGTGGGGAACAAAATCTCTGAGATAATTTGCAATTCCCAAAAATTTATGGATCCCTTTGTGAGAAAGATTCTTATTGGGAAACTTTAATAATTCAAAGGCAATATAGGGATCAGGATGGTATTTACCATCTCTAAAGAGCATCCCGAGGAATTGAATTTCCCTTTTTGCCAAATGCATTTTTGAAGCTAACAATATTACCTTATATTTTTTGGTAATTTCTATGAAACTATTCGGCAAATGCAAGTGAATTTCTCCATTTTTAGAAAATACCAAAACATCATCAAGGTAGATCAATGAGCTATGAAGAAGAGGCTCATAGATTTTAACCATTACTTTCTGAAACAAAGATGGAGCAACTTTGAGACTAAAAAGCATAACTGTCCACTGATAATGGTGGTTTGAAATGCATTAGGTTGTTTTATAATGATCTTCAGGTTTAATTCCTAATTGCCAAAAACCTACTTTAAGATCAAACTTTGAGAAAATCCTTCCAGACAACAAATGAGTGAACAAAGATGAAATCTTTGGAAGAGGAACTTTATCATCTTTAGGAAAATGATTTAAAGGCTGATAAACAATCACTAGCCTTTTCTTTTTTCTAATATGCTCTAATATCTTATTGACATAAAATGCTTGGCATGCCTTATCTAACTTTGTTGGTTTAATTAAGCCATGATATAGCAATTGAGAACATTCTTCTATAGCCAATTCTAAATTTTGAGGTTATGGAATGAGTTGCCTTTATCAAATTAACATCTTCATTTTGTTTAAATGGAAGAGAAATGAAGAATTCTGAGTTTTTCCATAAAGGAGACAGATGTTTAAACTCATTATAAGAATCAACACAATAATTTTGCACTAATTGCCTGTGAATTAGTATAAGGAATGAGTTGAGGGGTCAATTAAGCCTTGATATAACAATTGAGAACATTCTTCTATAACCAATTCTAAATTTTAAGGGGTCATTCCGGAATGAGTTGCCTTTATCAGATTAACATCTTTATTTTGTTTAAATGGAAGAGAAATGAAGAATTCTGAATTTTTCCATAAATGAGACAAATATTTGAACTCATCATGAGAATCAACACAATAATTTTGTACTAATTCCTTGTGAATTTCATCAAAACTTTGGATTAAATGGGTATAGGAAAAGAATAAAGAAGGAATATTGGTATATGGTTAGAAATATTTTTTATAATGATTTCCATCTAAAAGAATGCGAAGATTTTTTAATTTCTAGAAAATATCAAAACTAAGAACAAGGTCCTTACCTTATCTAGAAGTGGACATCCAATGTAGTAATCCCAAATGTGACATCTTGGAAAAACTAAATTTTTATAGGATACTTGGTGATGTATTTTATTTCAAAAAATGTTTCCATCAGCTGCTTTAAAATATTCCTTGTATGGCTTCCAATATTCAGGTGGAAGGATAACAGGATTCATCATTGTCTTATAAGCCCTAATATCCATGAAAGTAGTTGCTTTAATGGGTCTTGCATATTTCTCAAGATATAAATGGACATAGACCAAAGGAACTAGGTGCTTTGATTCTTGAATAGCCAAAGAATATGATTCTATAAAATACATTAGATTGTAATGATCATCATCTGAAGATGAGGAATAATCTTCAATGGCAAAAAGACTTTTTGTAGAGTCTTTTTCATCTTCTGAAAAATAATGACTCAACATTAGCTTCTTTAAGATAAACTTTTGTAATTTGCTAAAGATGTTGTATTAGCTTGGCTGCTTGCTTTAGCTTGTTAGGACAATTTTTTGGATAATGTCCTCTTCACCCATGTAGATAGCATTTGTCTTATTTCTTTTCCTTGTATTTATGATTTTTGAAAATCCTATAACCCTTCTTTGATTTCCTTGATTTTCCATAGTGGCCTTTCTTCCTAAAGAAATGCTTCTTCTTTTTTAAAGAACATTCACAGTTCTTGTCTTTACACTTAATGTAAATTTCAGGATGATAACAAACATTTTTCAACATTGGATTTTTGTGATGTTTAAGAGTTTGCTTGAGAAGCCTATAAGTGTCACAAATCTTGTTCAGCGACCACATCATTACCTGATAGATTTGCCCAAGTGTCAAATCTGATAAGGCTTGGCCATGATCTTGAAGGGTTGTATAAATTGCAATTATGAGTGGTTCTAGCAAAAAGGTTACAAAGACTTACTTCAAATCTAAATTATTGTTACCTTTTAACTTGTAAAACTTTTTGGACGTGTTATGAAAATGTGTTATGAAAATGCCAATCAAGATCCTTCTTCTGAAGAGAATAACATTTCATCTTAAAGAAATCCCTTTTGACGTTTTCAACATCATCTATAGGCATTCCCATAAACTCCATATGAACTTGGCAAATAAATTTAGCAACAAAAGAAAACATTAATTGACCTTTGCAAAATCTTCAAGGTTCATCCACCAATCTTAGAGCTAACCAACACATCTGTTAATAAAATCTTCAATAGCTTGTCTTATAGCATTATCAAACTTAGCAATTTGAACTTTAGGCCATGCTCTAAATTCCTTTATTCTGTAAGAATATTGGTCGGGTATAATATCATTTAGGGTGAAATACTAGGATGACCCAATGTTCGCTTTTAGAAAAAATGAGTTCTGCCAATAATTGTTTGAAGTATATATTGGACTAGAAAGGCTAGATTAAGTATTCATAGGCTTAGGATCTGCATCTCCAGTATCTTCATAATATTCTATTTTCTAAGCATTATTACTAATAGAAGTTTCTGGTTTCACCATAGAAGATGTCTAAACTAATGGTTTAGGTTCTGAATTAGTATTCTCATCAGAAAAATTTAAAGATTATTCATCAGAGGTGAAATTTTAGAGATCATAACAGCTTGGTTTGGTCCTTTTGAGGAGTCCAAACATTAATCAATGAAATCAGTCAAAGGGTTCATCATAAAATAAGATGGTAGGAGTTACTTTGGATCTAGGTTCACTGGGGTTGCTAGAGTTTTCATTGGATCTTTTTTCAAATTAAGTGCTTGGGATTCTTTAGTTTGGGGTGGCTTTTGTTCTAAAAGCATGGAATCATCAGAAGATGATAAGGAAGGTTTTGGACAAAAAGTAGGCTTAGAAAAGGATAGTTTAGAATTTCTTTTGATCATTTCAACTGGGTAGCCAAAATTTTTAAGATCTACAAGTGAAGGAATTGGTAAGGTATTTTGGGTTTTATGTTGTGGTTTTTTGGTGAAAGGTTGAGAGCTACCTTCTTTCATTGCTTTTTCCAAGGCTACTATCTATTCTTTGAGACTTTCGATCTCAATTTCTTTCTGGTAAAACTTTCTTGTTAACCTTTTTTCTTTCACCATGGCCTTTATTTCTTCAGTTTTGACTTCTAATTGGAATTAAATGGAAAGAAAGAGATTATGAGCCACTTTAGACTGACTAGTCATCTTGGCATTAAGATTATTGACTTGATGAGAAATTTGCTCAACACAAGTTTCAATTCTTTTAATAACTCTTTTTTATGCTTGAGCATTGTCAGTTTACCAATTTACTGACTAGTCATCTTGGCATCAAGATTATTGACTTGATGAGAAATTTCCTCAACACGAGTTTCAATTCTTTTAATAACTCTTTTTTATGCTTGACCATTATTAATCTACCAATTTAGCACTACTTCTGTCGGTCCTACTAAGAGAGGTTTTCCTTTAGCATTGACTCCAACTAGATTTTTTATGTAAGGAGAAGTCCTTACATTAGTAGTTGAATTTGTGGTATTTGCCAAGGATGGTGATTCTTCTTCATATTGAGTTGTAAATGGTTGATACATGCAGTAGGTTGGAATAGAATTAAAAGTTGATTCTTTATGAAGAACCTTAAGAGCTTGCTTATAGCAAGGCAAAGGAGCCTTTTTGGTAACTTTCTAGGGATAAAACCAATCATCTTCATCTGGAGGAAGAGATGGTTTACAATATTTTAAAATGGATGGAGGAATATAATCAAGAGATAATAAATGAGCAAATCGTTTCACTGTTAAAGTAATAGAACCTTCATCATTGTCTTTTCTTTGATAAACCTCATATGTGCATCTAGAAAGAATAGATTTACTCCTTTGTTTTTTCTTGTATGGATCACCTTCTTCCATTTAAGATCTATAACAATCTTCACAATCACATTTATCACATAACATTGACTATCTCTTTCAAAAGCATAAATTGGCCTACCATGCTTATCAAAATCAAAAATAGGAACATTTTCCTCTTAGGACCATAAAGAGATCATAAATTGAGTGCGAAAAAGAGAAGGTGATGAAGAAGCTTTAGATATAGATTTTCTATCAAATATAATCTCAATAGACTTATCCTTTTTTGAAATAAAAATAGACTAAGTAGATTGGATAGGCCTGGAGATTTTTCATGAAGCTTTTCATAATTAGTGACCTATTTTTATGGTAACAATTTTATCAAATCATCACATGAGATCTGTCTAGGAATATGAAGGCAGGTTGGAGCATTATCTAAATATACTATGATATGAATAGCCTCATTTGGAAATGGAAGGCTTAAATCTATAGCATGATTATGTATTTTGTAAATCAATTGATAATGAAGAGTAGCTGCAGTGGCATCAGCTACTTGAGGAGCTCCCAATATTTGAATATAAACCCTTAAAGATGAGAGGACATGAGAATCATTGAGAGCTAGATTGAAGTTTGGCAAAAGAGTAAAAATTATTATGCCAGCATTTAAAGTAGTTTCCACAATACCAATTATAGCATCTTGTTAACGAAGATACCTTGTATCTAGCAAGGAAATTTTTGCAGACACATGTAAGCCTTTTTTAACATGATAAGTACATCCAAGACATATTGCTCCAAAATGGATATAAGTAAATCCAATTGCTAACTATTGAGATAGAAATTCATGAGAAATTTGGAGATCAACAACAAACTGTTCTTTACCAATTACCTTTATCGGACTTTGATCAAAGGTTGAGGATTGAACATACTCCTTAATTTCTTTAAGAGTTCTCTTTATTAAAGTTCTAATGCTATGAATCCAATGGGACTTGGATTTAGAAAAAGCATCATATGGATTTAAGAAGGGAAGGGAAGTATCTTGGATTTTACAAGTTTCAAGAAGATAATTTATTTCAGAAAGAAAATCTATCTTCTTACCAACATATTTTCTAAAGCTAGAAGAAGGTAGAGATATAGGTGCAAGGATGATGGGTGTAGGAGGTGGTTCCATTATAAGAGATTTCTCTTCCATCATCAATTAAAATATTAATCAATGTTTACATTCCTACATATCACACTACTTGTATCTAATTCTTATAAATTTTTAAAAGAAATAAAAAATATATTTTTAATAAAAAGTTATGAAGGCTCTTTTTATTATTTTTCTCTAAATATAGATCTAAAATTCAATCACCATAATGATATTCATCTAAGACTCTGTTTGTTTCGCAAAAAATATTTTCTGTATTTTATGTTGTTTAAATAATTTGGAAAATTAGTTCAACATAAAATATTTTCCTTATCAATGGAAAACTAAGTCTTTTTTAAGGAAAATGACCTCCTCTTTTCAAAATAGGAAGTTATTTTTCAAATTTCGTCAAAGTCATGATAATAAAAGAAAATTATGTAAATATAAATATATTAATCTACCGATCACTGATTCTCACTATCGAAAACTATTGATGACCACTACTGGCCACTAGCTACCAATGGTAGACCACCGCTAGTCATCGATAACCACCAAAATTTATCATTTTTATGTATTTTTCATACTTAACAATAAAATTTTAAAAATATGATATTATTAAAAGTTTAAATATGTTTATATTATTATAAATAAAAATTTTTAATTGTTAAAATAATTTTTGATAAAATAACCAAACAACATAAAATTAG
Source organism: Reutealis trisperma (assembly GCA_947687605.1). Lineage (NCBI taxonomy): Eukaryota > Viridiplantae > Streptophyta > Magnoliopsida > Malpighiales > Euphorbiaceae > Reutealis > Reutealis trisperma. Next base: position 37,456 of record CANTUT010000674.1, read on the forward strand.
TTCTTAGGAAAATATTTTTTAGAAAATATTTTCCATAGTCAAGTTATATTCCATGAAAAGGCTCCATTTGTTTTAGAAAAAATATTTTCCTGGAAAAAATTTTCTATATTTTTTGACATTTGGAACATTTTGAAAAATTAGTCAATGGACTAGTCAATAGAAAACCTTTTTAAGGAAAATGACTTCCATTTTTCAAAATAGGAAGTCATTTTATGGATGTTGACAAACTAATTATAAACAAAAATATATAAATACAAATTTATTAATCCACAGATCATCAATGCTCACTATTAGCGACTATTAATGACCACCGTCGGTTGCCACTGACCACTCACAATCACCATTGATTGTAAATTTATCATTTTTATGTATTTTTTAATACTTAATAATAAAATTTTAAAAATACAAAATTATTATGGGATAAGGTTCAATTACACCCTTAACGTTTAGCCACTAGAGCACATTGACACCTGTTCTTTTTGCAATCTCAATTCGACACTTTAACTTTTCAAATCTTATAAAATAGGCCCATTTTTAATGCTAGATTTAACCCCCTCTTTTCAGACGTCAGTGGAGCTCTTTTTTTTTTTTTTAAATTTCTCTCTCCTATGTAAACATAAACTCTTCTCTCCCCTCCGTGAAACTCTTCTCTCTCCTTCCATGAACTCTTATTCTAATATTGCCAGTGAAATTAAAATTAAAAGGCTTCTTCTTCTTCCCTTTATAGAAATCAGAAAGGCTCTATCTTTGACCTCTTTATAAAAGACCAATTGGTATATATAGACTTTACTGTAATATATATACTTTGTACCAAGTTTTAGGTTTAGTAAAAGTTTTACTTCTTCTTTCATTGGCTTCACACACAGGTAATCTAATTATAAAATATATCTTTTTTTTTATTTTATTTTTCTTATTCTACGATAAATTATTGAAGAAATAACCTAATTTCCCATTTGATTGATATTACAAAAAAAAAAAAAATCGAAGTAGAAATCTTTGTTTGATTTTTTCTTCAAAAGCTTGATATAGTGAGTTAATTTTAAACTGGGTCATGTAATTAGATCCAATTGATGTGAGATTTTATTCTTGTTTTTTGGGTATTACGCTAATAATTAAAAATAATTATAGTTAATTAATTTAATTTTTTGTTAGGTTTTGGGATTTTGCTTGTGTGATTATGGATTTCATTCAATATATGCTTTCTTAATTGAATTGGTGATGGATAATTTTGGTAACCCAAAAAAAAAAAAAATTTGCTTTTAGCATTATGTGGAAGCAAAAAAAAAAAAAAAAAAACAATTGAATCATCAAGCTCCTGTATTTATTTTATTTTTTTTAAATATTTCTTGAAGATAATTTGATTTACTTATACTATTCTTTGGCAAGGAAAAAGTATATAAATTATGGAAGGAGTAAGGAACGTACAGTGGGGAGTTGGGTTTGTTAATAAGGGAGTCTGCATTTTGTTTATTTATTAATATAGATTATGATTTTATTGATAGGCAATATTTTGAGGAGGAGCATAATCATAGGAGTCTCTTGGTTCGAAACATCCCTCTTGATTGCAAATGAATTTATGTTTTATGAGATTCTTGTATTTTTTTTTCTTTTTCTTGGAGAGAGTGGTGTGTATATAGAGTTTAGAAGTTTTTGTTGACGTGTGTTCTTACTATTTATAGACTAGAAGAACTTTGGGTTCCATTTGAAAGATTTGGAGTTGTAAGGGACAAGTATATTCAATGAGTTTATGTCCGCATATTTTGCCAAAAAAAAGAAAAAAGAAAATTTGTCCACATAAGAGAGAAAACTCCCAAAAAATAGGTCCTACTAATGTATGAAAAGAAAGGGTGTTAGTCAGGCGTTAAAAATGGGCTTAATTTGCAGGATTTGAATAGTTAAAGTATCTAATTGAGATCGCAAAAAGAACAAGTGCCACTATGCTCCGGTAGTAAAACGTCAGGGGCATAATTGAACCTTATCCCAAATTATTATAAGTTTAAATATGTTTATAGTCATATAAATTGAAATTTTTAATATTTTTAAATAATTTTTAATATTTTAACCAAATAATAGCAAATTAGCTCTTACGAAAATATTTTAAAATATTTTCTTTAGAAAATATTTTCCAAAAATAAGTTATTTTCTATGAAACAAATGGAGACTAAAATGAAATTTAAATATTCAAAGTTTCTAGAAATAAATTTTAGAGGCAAATTTCAAAATTTAGCAACACAAAAATTTATCATTAATATTTGTAATTTTTGATAGGTAGTCCCTTTATGCCTACCCTTCAACTCCATCTCAATCAACCTAGTGCAGCAAGTTTGCTCTATCTGTAATACTCAAGGTTTTTCTAACCTATTAGAGTTAGCGATGGAGACACCATAATATTCATGTATTGTGTCATTTAAGACCTTCCTAACACATCAAGAACCATAAGAACATCATAATAAATAATGTGATAATGAGTAAAGAATATAATTAATTTCAATAAGCACTTTTATGATAAAATGAAAGTCAAATTGAGTTTGACTTAATATAACTACGTTAATAATTTATTTGGAATGTGAATCTAAAGTACTAGTAAATGTGTATTAGCATCTCCTAAGTCATTGGGAGATGATAATAGTGACATGAGAAGTCATTTCCATCAAAGTTACAATTGAACAATAGAAGTCAAACTTAGTTTGACCCAATGAACCTAAATGATGTACATACCTGAATAATGCTACTAAAGGGCTAGTAAATGTGTACTAAAATGTGTATAAAATTTATCTAGTAGTGTCTAGAGTGTGTAGTAATACTAAAAGGTAAAAATATGTGTACTAAAGCAAAAGAAATGAAATGAAAATTTTGCTAAATTACTAAGTTTGAAATGTGCACATATAGATTTGTTAATGGGCCTTTGGACTCCAAGGCCTAAGCCTATTGGGTGGCAGGCTTATAAGGCTCATACATGGATGAACATAAGCCTTAAGTAAAGTTAAAAATAGTTAACTAAGGTTAAGTTTGATGTTAAAAAAGTTAGCCATTAATTTTGACTTGGAAGCCACCATTTTTTACTAAGTCCATTTCCTTTTCCAACTTGAATTCTCACTTCATCCACACCAAAGTCTACATTTATTTTTGCTATTTCTAAAACCATATGATGAACATCATCAACGTAGATGGGATTCTAGCCATTCATTTAATTAAATCCTAGCCATCCAATGAGATTAATTTATAGCTATTGGATTAGAGATGATTGAATCCTCACCATTCAACTTGCATATATAAATAATAAGATGTGCAAATTTCCACAATTTTTGCAAAATTAACACTAAACTTAAGTCCAAGAGGAATAACATCCTCTAAATTTCAGCCTCTATCATAGAAATACAAACCAAGGCTTTCCAAGGTAAGAAATTATACTCATCTCTTCCTTTATATGTTCTAAGTATGACTTTGGTGTTATAGTTCTTTTCTTCCATCTATATAATTCATCAAAAAAGAAGTATAACTAGGAAATATTTGTTTTTTATGTCCCTTAATTAAATATGAGATTTAGACTTGGAAACACAAAGTTTAACAAGTGAAAATAAGCAAGAAAAGCATGAAACTCATCTAAGGGAACATAAGAGAAAGGTTTTAGCCACTTTAATAAAATAGTGAAGAAAATGTTTTAAATTCCATTTGATGTTATCTTAGGTTATTTGGGATGGAGAATAGTGGTTTGGAAATGTTAAATTGAATTGTAGAAGCTTATTTCAATACTTGAAATTCTAAAGACATAACTTAGGGTAAAAGAGAAAGTTCAAGATCTAATGGTTGTTTTCCATGTTTACTTGATGATATAGACTTTTTAACATGCTAATTTCATGATTCTATAATCAATTTGAAGATTGGATAAGGAATTAATAGTTTTCCCCAAAGTCTAGGGTTTATGAAAAAATTGGGGACTTTGAGTATTGAACTTGAATTCATGAAATTGAAGGGGGAATTAAGTTTAAGAATGCTCTAGCATGATTTGTATAATGTTAATTATGAAATTCAATAGATAGAAATGATTTTTCTCAAATTAAATGAACTAGGTTCATTTAATTAAGTTTAAGAATGGTCTAGCATCATTTGTATAATGTTAATTATGAAATTCAATAGATAGAAATGATTTTTCCCAAATTTAATGAACTAGGTTCATTTATAGAATTACAAGGTGAAAGTGGAATTAGTTCCATTGAATATTGAAAATTGTATAAATTGATTTTAATTGACTATTAAGAAGTTGAAATTTGAAATTAGAAGGAAAGGAATTATCTTTCCTTAAGTGAATACTTTTGGCTATTTGGAAAATAATTAAGGGAAAGTGCTAAAAATAGTAACAAGTATATGTATAGAGTGTCTTGACTTTAAAAGTAACAAGTTAGTACTACAATGAACAAGTTAAGCTAAATTTAAACTATGACAAAACAAAGAAGTGATTAATGTGTAATTGAAATGCAATGTGTAGAATCTAAAGACAAGGACAAGGATATTGTGTAAAAGTGCAAGGAGCACTACTAGCATTAAAGTTAAACATAAATAGGAGCAAAGGAGTCCAAGGTAAGTACTTAATAATATGATGTAATAATGTCTTATTGCTTACAACCAGTGCTTGTACTACCATCCCTTGACATGTACTTCAAATGATATTTGATATGTGGTTGCCTATTGATTATTGAGCCTTGGAAATCTATATCTTTCTTATATGATATCTAACCATGATGAACCTTTTTCCTTGGTCCTATGTTGTGGTCAATCATAAGAATGATCAATATGCCAAACTACTTTTTACTGAATTCCTATTGTAAACCTTTGATATGTCTTTCATTGATACCCATGAATAAGTAAAATCCTCTCTGATGTGAGGAAATACATCAAACCTTGTACACTTAGTATAACCCTGCGGATAAGGTGAGAGTGCCCAACCTCTATTAGGGGAGAACGCTTAATAGTAAGACCTTATTAGTCTTGCTTAATAAGATATATGTGAGTGAGTAAGGCTTAGACCACCATTTTTTAATTTATATGTGTAAGAAGCATACCACTTCTAAGAAATTATTGTTTCTACTAAAGATCTAATTATTATCTTAAATGAGAAATTGATCCATAAGAATAATTTTGTTTAATGTTGCTCCACTTCCATAATGAGCCATCTTGATAATGACCCTTATACTCCCAATATATTATATTATTATGTACTCACTAAGCTTCGTCTCATTCCCTATTTGTTTAAATTTTTTAGGTAAGGTTGACAAGTCAGCAGGATAAATTCCAAGCCTTATTCTTTCGCTTAGAAGTTGTTCTGCTAATTTCAAGTGTCGTGATATTTGACTATAAAGACTATTGTTTTAGAGCTCCATGGTTACCAAAACTTTAGCACTAAAATGTCATTGGATTACATGTATTGTAATTATTATTACAATAGTATATTGAGTTATAAACATTTGGATAATGACATGAAATGCAAATCTAGAAATTTTATAAGTTGAGTATGTAAATGGTATTAGTAAGTAAGTACTTGGTAAGAAGTAAAATGATAAACTAGCAATGGGCTATACAAAAAGGTAATCAAGTTCTAATCTTGGGATAAGGATCAACATGGGAAATGGTAAAAGATTATAAGTTAAATGAGGTTTTACGGGTTTAGGTGACTTTATATCTCTTTATGCCCTAGGACTGTCACAGCTTAAAATGTGGATCATGACACTATCATATCTTAGTTTGTCCCCCTGATTATTATGAACATTCCTTCTAAATTTATTAGCAAAGTTCCTTCTCTCGACCATATCGTCATTTCTCTATTTCATGAGCTTGATGAAATGGGTCCAGATCATTATGGATTGATCTAAGGATCAGTCGATTGTTCTTTGTATAGTCTAATTTTCATCTATCACTGGCCTTATTTTGACCACAATTTGCTCGACCATCCCTAGATAAAGGCCATTATTCTCTCAAACTATACCATCAACAATGACCTATTGATAAGCCACGCTCTAAGTGGGCATCCTTAACAAGATCCACTCCCAATTATACTTGACGTCATTGGTTTTAGAGTCATGAGTTCTAGCATCTTTGAGGAATAGGATATCCCTAACTTTTTCAAGATTGCTCACATAAACTCCTTGCTCCAACATGATCCCTATGTTCAATGGCCCTCTATTTATGTTCTTTTTTAACTAAGTGGCCAAAAAAAGTTGGTTCCTAGTCCTAGTAATTGATGTACGGCTATCGGTAGCACCAGAATTGTCTATTGGTTTACCAGTTAGTTCATCAGTGTCATTTCCAGTATTAGACATCTTCCTGATTTTAAAAATGGTCCCACTGCGCATACAAAAAGACGTTAACTCTAAATTTAATTTGGACATATTAACTAAGATTAAAATGTTTAGATTATTTGATTAAGAGTCCTTTCGTTCAATTTTATCAATATTAGATTAATGAAGAATAGTGAGATTAATTAACCTATTTTACTGGTATATAAGCATCAAAGTACCATTAATTATCGATTAAGGATCTGCATGAGTAAAGTAACCTGACTTTTCGATAAGTAGATTTTCAACACTGTCAACTTTCATTCATGGTCTAATATCGATAAATAGATTTTCAACACTATCAACTTTCATTCATGGTCTAATATATAGGCTACAAGAAGCTGTCAATCAAAATGTGAATATTTAGGTTTCAAAGGATCGTCATTCCAAAAAAGGAGTGATTACACAAATATGGAGCAAAAATGGTATTTTTTGAAATGAGTGATAAAAATACATAATGATTTAATAAAGCTATTTGTAGGGGATTTATAAGGTATTTTAGTAATTATAAAAAGAAATAAAAAAAATCCTAATCTATTTTAGCGAATTATATAAAAATTAAACTTCTTATATGCACCCAAGCCCACTAATATATATATTTGAGGAAATTACACCCTTTATCTAATTTTTTCAGACAATTACTTTTATACGCTTTATTTCAAATTTTTAGTTTTTTGCTTTTATTTTTTATTTTATACACTTTTTAGTTTTTTTGTATTTATCTTTTTACCCTTTTTTTAGAAGGTTTGACCTAACCAAAATTTCTTATCTTTTCTTTTCTATTGTCTATGTTTTGTATTTTTACAATATTCGAATGTGTGTTTATATTTCTCCTATTGTTCTTCTCTGATTAGAGGAAAATTTCTCAGTTTTCAAAGCATTTTATATTCTTAAACTTGAAATTTGGTTTTCTTACTGAGATTTTTGCTTGATTGTAGATAGATTATCTATCTTTCTTTGATTTGTATGTTATTAAGTATATAATCAAAACTTTTAGCCACTCCTTTAGGCCTTTGGTTGTTGAAGTGTTGGTACAAGATTATGATTATTTGTGAAAGCAAATTTCATGGTTCAAAAATTGGTACGAAGTGATGATTATTTGGGCAAGTGAATGCAGTATTGATATTGGTGTTCAATAACTATTCAAAAGATGGGGCAAATAATAGTGCTTATATAAAAAGGATTGGGCATTGCTAGGAATCATCTAAACAATTTTAATTTTTCTAATTATATTGCAGGAATAATAGATTACAAGTTCCATCCAAGGTAACCTTGGTTATCCACTGTCACTGCAGATTCATTGATCAAACTATAATTTTGACAAAGACGCGACTAGTTCTATTTATTAATTTTCAAAAAGATGCATTTTTTTATGTCTTTCTTACTTGGTTTAAACTTTGAGTATTTGAGGCTATCAAAGACGCATTTTGATAGTGATTTTGAGTCATATGGCAAGGTTCAGTCTAAATATATAAGTATTAGTGTTTTTGCTTATTAAAAGCATGTTTAAATACAACTCTTTTTGAATTTAAGTTTAATATACTCAAGATGTACTATGAGGTTACCTTTTGTATACTCGCAACAAATTTGGAGTGAACCATTTTCTATTATTTATCTTTATGAACTTCTTTTATGTATTTAATGTTGTAGTTTTATATACTACTTAAGGTATACATGAGTTATATTTATTTTATAAAAAATTATTTTAATAATATAATAACTTGATAATTTCATTTAATTATATTTGACAAATAGTGATAGCTTTTTTATTTTTATCTCCAATTCTAGTTTTGATTTCATGCCTCAGTTTCCTGAAAATAAATTTTGTATAACTAAAGAATTTTTATAATTAGTTGAGGCTATTATGAGTGGCCAAAATCATTCATTAGATTCTATAGTGTGTGTGTAGCAAATTTATAGAGTTTTAAAAATTTAGAAATAGTAGTAGATACGCCTCATATACTCAAAATATGCTTTGAGTATACTATATTTTGTTAATTTTAATTAGAAATATATTAAATTAGAACATAAAAAATTGGAAAATTGATTGTCTTAATAATTACATTTAATGCAATATTTTTTTACAAATTTTAAAATAATATATGAACTATTGGGTTATTTTTATAATCGATTATTTTCTACATGTCTTCCTATTGTACTCCAGTTGTCCACATATGCCATATTTGATTTGATATTTTATTCTCCCTACTTTCAAAATCAATATAATTTACATTTTCTTCTCAGTGTCTAATGTGATGAACAAAAACAGGTATTATATCCATATCTAATATAAAACCAAAAAAAAGAGATTTTAAAATCTAAATAAGCAAGATTGTGTAAGAATAACATCATCATATACCAAAAATTTACTCATTACACACTTAAGATATACCTAAAATATATCTAAAATAAACTGTTTGTATACTCAAAATATACTATTTACTATGAATCCTAAAATTCGTTTATCATTTTTTTATTTTTTTAGAAGATAATGCATTAAATCTAATATATACTTAATGTATTCATTTTATATACTTATATTCATGTAGTATTCTGTACCCTAAATTTTTTAAAAATATATGTCAAATAAATACAATATAAACACATCTTAATGATATAACTATATATACCTCAAATATACTATTCCTAGGTTTGTTGCAAAATATCATTGTTTCATTAGGTTAGCATATAAAAGTTATAAAAAGGGAAGCATAACTATAAAAGTAAAAAACGAATCAGACCTATAATTTTAAAGATGCTTGCTTTTGAAGGCATTTGTATAACTTTCCCTGTATATTTCTGGATTTATTTAAATGGATTTCCTCCATTCATGTCCAATTGAGTGCAACAGCTAATTTTTGTATTTTTTTTTCCGCACATATTCTCTTATTTTCTTCTTCTTCTTCATTGATAGTGTTGAGCTCATAATTCCTTGGTACCAAGTTCATTAAATTTTATATTAGAACGAAAGATACTGTTTGTTAATTAAGGTAAAGATACTATTCTTATGTTCAACTTTTATGAATCTTTACTACCTTAGAATCAAATCGGTGTTCGAGTTTTTTTTTTTTTTTTTTTGCAAAGTATTATTAATAAAATCTTCAACATTTGTCTCCATTTGAAAAGTATAATGCAATTTTTACAAGTTTTAGTTGAAGATCTTATATTAGCATGCAATATTTTTAGTTTATGTTACTATTGTTTGTACACATTCTTATTTATTTATACGATGTCTTGATTGAATTAATATTTATGTTATTTCATTATTTTGATTAATAAATTTTCTTTTTTGTTTTGGTTTAAATCTTTACAGATTTCTTATTATATTAAGCTAATTTTATTCCTAAAATAATATTATTGATTAAAGAAACAAAGAGAAACAAGAAGCAAAATAACCTCAAATGGTAATTGATACATTCCTACTTGAACTCGTAACCCTTCACAAAGGATTAGTCCCCTTAGAACTCGAAAAATAAAGAGTTTGTTTCTTACTATATTGTAAATATAGAAAATCTATTTACAAGATATTGTAATAGGTAAATCATTTCCTAATAAGGATCTACATCATAAAATATCACTATAAATAGCTCTTAAATATCCATAATTGAGGTAACTCTCAACTCCAAGCTCTATAATTCACATGCTCTCCATAAAATCATAATTTACTGACTTAAGCATCAGAGTGGTCCTCCAGGAATATCGCCTAAGCTCTCTAATTTTCTACCTTATAGTTATTGAAAATCGCTTAATAATATGTTTGAGATCAAAATTCATCTTGAGCGCATCAATTGGTGCAGTGAGTGTGGAACTCACCTCACCCTAAAAATATCACTAAAACTATTGTATCTAATGGTTGGTGAAAATAAGATCACATAAAAAGCAAGAGTCAAAGGTCTAGTATATGATTTTTTCTGCTTTAATTTCTCAATACCCAACTCCATATTAAGTTCTATCTCCTACATATTACAATACATATACATATAAATTGACACAAATTATACATACATAAAAAAAAATCTTTACTTAATTAGAGAATTTACTTTTTATTGATCATGTTAATTTCATTCTTGGGATTGATATTTAAAACATAATTTTTAAATATTTTACTTTGCGAGATCAATAGTCTGATCATCTATACGAGAAAAATAGAAAAGAAATTCATCTTTATATATGTATTAATTCATTCTTTCATAATTGTATGCATTTAAATTGATTAAAAAAATCATGTTATTACACCTTTACACTTTTTTCCCAAGACTGGTAATATTTTTATAGACCAATATGTATATATCGGGCAATAACACTAAAGATCATGAAGTCAATTATGATATTCAAGCTTACGAAATATAAAAAATTTCCAAGGGAGAATACAACCTTGGACATGAAATTCAGATAACTTAAGAATATATTATCAATAAATTTTTTTTAATTTTTCTTTATTTGTTAGACTTAATGATTGGTTGTGCTTTTTGAGCAAAAAAAGTTCATATTTTTCAAGATGTGTGCACATTCTATATATATGAATCAAGACTCACCATGAGATAAGCGTACCCTAAGCAACACCGAAAATTCCCAAAGTTTAAAGATTCGCCATGGGATAAGGATACCCTAAGGGGCGCCCAAGATTCCCTAAGTATGAAGATCACCATAGGATAGAGTACCCTAAGGGGCACCCAAGATTCCCTAAGTTTGAAGATTCACCATAAGATAAGCATACCCTAAAGGGCACTCAAGATTTCTTAAGTTTGAAGATTCGCCATGGGATAGAAATATCCTGAGGGCACCCCATATTCCCTAAGTTTGACGATTCATTATAGGATAGGAGTACCCTGAGGGGCACCCAAAATTTCCTAAGTTTGAAGATTTGCCATAGGATAAGCATACCTTGAGGGACACCCAAGAATCCATAAGTTTGAAGATCGCCACAAGATAGGCATACCCTAAGGGGAGCCCAAGATTTCCTAAACTTGAAGATTCATCATGAGATAGGCATCTCCTAAAGGGCATCCAAGATTCCCTAAGTTTGAAGATCACCATGAGATAGGCGTACCATAAGGGTCGCCTAAGATTCCATAAGCAAGAAGATCACCATAGGATAGGTGAAATTATAAAGCTTGCCCAAGACTCCCTAAAGTGAAGGATCGCCATGAGTAGGCAAAGCTATAAAGCTCGCCCAGGACTCCTTAAAAAGAAGAATTACCATAGAATAGGTGAAGCTATAAAGCTCACCCATGACTCCCTAAATAGAAGGATCGCTATGGGATAGACAAAGTCATAGAGCTCACCTAAGACCTTTAAAGTTCAAATTATAAAGTTTTGAGACTATAAAACCATTAATTTGCCTGGAACCTCTAAAATATTCTACAAATATTTATGGAAGTTCTTAGTGAAAATTATCATATATATCAAACTTGAAAAATAAAATATATATGAAATACAAAGATAAAGAGATCAGAAAATATAAGAGAGGATCTACATAATGAAGCTATTTGCTAGTAAGAAGATCGATTTGAGACAAAATCTCTGAGAATGGAAGTCAATTTCGAGCCTTTAATTTAGAACTGGTGGGGCACATTGAACTAATCAACAACTAAGGAATCGCTAGAAAACTTGCAAGATCATTGAAAGAAGAAGAATCAAAAGAGAAAGTGCAGAGAAGAAAATATAAAAATGGTAGGGACAGAAAAAGAAGAAGAAAGGAGAGTGGCTACAGAAAAAGAAAATGTAAAAAGAAAAAGAAAAAAAATCTAAGTAAAAGGCGAATACCTTATTTATGAGATGTAGTGCAAAATCAAAAAGAGTTTTTTCCCAATGATACATGGCACAAAAAAGTACCTATAGCTGTCTTTTCAAATTTCAAAATAATTATAAAGCTATAGAAACGATGTCATATTTTTCAAAAAATGAACTATTAATAAAATTGTCAGTCTTGAAGGCTCACCTTATGATAAAAACTCCAAAAATCGAAGTGATCTTAAGTCTTGAAGGTTCACCCTCTAATTTTCTGCTTTGCAGGTATCGAAGATCACTTATCAATGTACTTGAGATCAAAATTTATCTTGAGCACATCAGTAATACAATTAGAAGCTATTGGTCATTAATGTTCATATTAATTCAATACAAATATTTAAGAAAAGTAAAGGAAAAAATTTATCAAGATGGAAGAGACTTTGATATTTAAAGAAATGATTTTTTTTTTCATGAAGAAATAATTCTTACTCTAAATTAATTATATATCTTTTACAATAAAAATTATCTCTTAAATTTAAAGTAAAAAAAATGAAAATTCTTTTTTGCACTAAAAAATAGTTGTAAATTGGCTCAAAAAAAACTCAAAAATAAGCAGCACACAAAACATGCTGCAAAGAATACCCACACAAAACAAAGAAGCAAACAACACCAAAACAAACTAAGTCCAAATCACCTATACACAGGCATTTACATTTAACCACTTCATAGATTTTACCTATAACCTTATCTAAATTTTGTTATACATTTTGAAAAAGAATGGCATTCCTTTTTAACCAGAGGTAATATATAGTAGCAGCAAACACAACCCTCCTGAGTTTTGATAGCCCACTCTTACCAGCAGCCTTCCTACATATCCAGCTAACCTCACGCCTCCAACAGAAAATTCCCTTATGAATACCACATCTATTCATAATCTGTTGCCATACTGTAGAGGAGAAATTGCATTCAAAGAACATATGATCAGTTATTATACTCTAACTATATAGCCTACTTTTAACTGCAAGGGTATTTTGCAAAGCAAGCCATACTATAAAACTATGTCTTGGAATATACCCAAGATCCCACACCAATCTCCACCAAATAACTTTTTTCTTTCTTAGCTCTCAACTACTCCCATCCTCTTACCATAGTATAAATCCCAAATTTTGTAGACTTCCCAATGATCAAATCATCACCTTCTGTAATAGGTTGTTGCTGACACACTAGATCCCATGCTTGCCTAGTCACTTTATCAATAGGATCAGGGAGATGCCATCTATTCATACTCCATACATCATAGACAATTGTGTCTTTTCTAATTTCAGAGTCTGCAATACTAATAGTTGGAAATTTAGCAGTAATGGCCTCCCCCTCTATCCAAGGGTCAAACCAAAAGGAAACCTTATTACTATTTTTAACCTTGAAGTTATAAAATTACTTAAACACACCCACTTACCATCAACAAATTCATTTGGCTCCAATTGACATCACCTATCTTAGTAATGCCCTATAAACTAAGCTAAGAAAGTTTATTTTTTTGAATTAAAGTAGCCCACAGAGATTGCTGTGTATTTAAAGGGTAGGAAATTTGTTTTCCCACAGTAGTCCTATTCCATACTGTCAAATAATTAATCCCTAATTGTACCAACCCATACCTACCCTAGGAGTTTCATAACAACTCACTTGAATTTAGAGCTATTACGACAAAATGTGTGCTTTTATGGAAATTCATGTGTTATGTGATCGATGAGTATATGGCATGTTATATTAGTTTTAATATGGATAATATGAATTATTAAAGTGAAATAAGTGAGGTATGTGAAGTGTATATGCATAAAATGATTTATTGCATATACAGTGAATTTTCATGCACAAAGCTATTTTTAAGCATAAAATAAATTTTATAAGTATTTTTAAAATATTTTTAAATAAATATTTTTGGGGGGATTTCAATGAAAATAATAAGTAAAATATTTTATTTTTAATTACCTATAATCAGCCCATAAATAAAATTAAAAGGCCCAACTCACCAAAACCCAACACACTAAAACACTCCTAATCTAGCTCATCTATGACAAACTTGTAATTTCACCAAAACCCTAAATATATAAGCTAAAATTTTGCCAGCCCTATTGTGACAGCCACCTTTATGTTATTTTTCAGAATTTTTATAGAAAAATTGTTTAAACCGAAATTCATAAGGTGCCTTCAAACCTTGTAATTTTGTAATCGTTTTCATAAGTTTTTCATTCCTTTCAATCTATTGTTTGATTTTTGTGAAACTAATCATGAGAAAACAATTTTGGGCTGTGTATTTATTGTTTTTCCTTTGGTTAAATTCAGTCTAGGTGATTATTTTGATGGAGAAACTGATTTTCAACCGAAAATATAACTCTTTTTTCGCCTATCCACCAAAGGTGAACCTTAAAAGGAGGGGGGGGCACTGCCAATTTGCATATTGAAGTGTTTTAAATTGATTTTTGTTGTGTTTAGATGAAAAGTATTGATTTAAATCATATTTCTATATATTACTGTAATGATCAGAAAATACAAAAAGCAAGAGAATTCATAGTTTTCACCCTAAAACCTAAAGTTGAAAAATTTTCATGCATATAATATAAAGGGGTGTTGATTCCTACATCATGGTCATAACCCTAAAACCAAGCAAATTCTTCCAAAAAATCCCAACTAACAAAGTCATAAGCCTTTTAAGGTCAATCTTCATTGCACATAAAGCCCTACCAATTTGTCTATATAATTCCTAACAAGCTCATGATCAAGTAGAACATTATCCACTATACTTCTCCCAACAATAAAAGCTAATTGAGTAGGGCAAATAATGGAAGGAAGAACCTTACCTTGTCTCTAATAGCTCTCATCCTGCTTAAATAAATTCTTAAGCTGTATATACACAACTCTTTTCTCATCAAGAAGGATTCAAATGATCAGCTTGAATCTAATTTTGTAGCTCATAAAGCATAGTTCTACTATTATTCACTCTCATTGAAATATCAAAAAAAAATGTTTTATGAATATAATATCCAAAGTTTCCCTAACCTATTAGTTATTAGAGTCAGCAATGAAGATACCATAATGTTCATGTACTGTATCATTCATGGCCTTTCTAATACATCAAGAACCATAAGAATATCATAAGAAATGATTTTAATGAATAATGTGACAATCAATGAAAAATGAAATCAATTAAATTGATAATCATCTTATAGTAAAATGAAAGTTAAACTGAGTTTAACTTAACATGACTAAGTAATTATTTTCTTGTGATGTGACTCTAAAGTGTTGGTGAATGAGCATGAACATAATTTCTGAACATCTCCTATCATTCAAGATTATAAAAATGACACAAGAAGTTGATTTTAACCAAAACCACAATAGTAAGATAGAAGTTAAACTTAGTTTGACCTAGTGAGCCTATATGATTCACTTACTTAAACAATGCTATTCAAAGGCTAGTAAATGTGCATTATAAAGTGTATAGAATTTATCTAGTAATGTATAGAGTGTGTAGTGATATTAGAAGGAACAAATATGTATACTAAAGTAAAAGAAAAGAAATGAAAATTTTAGTAAATTACTAAGAATGAAATGTGCATATATGGATTTGTTAATCGGCTTTTGGACCCTAACGCACCCTAACACCCAAGCCCTAACGCCAAAGCCCATTAAAATGGTTAGCTCACAAGGCCCATAAATAATTGAACATACATTTAACTAGATTTAAGAATGGTTAACCAAAGTTAAGTTTGATGTTAGAAGATCTAGCCATTAAATTTGACATGGAAGCCACCATTTTTTACTATGTCAAATCTTTCTTCAACTTGAATTTTCACTTTTCTTACACCAAAGTCCATACAGATCGGTATTTTTGGGTACTCGATCCGATTAGACCTATTAAATAGGGTATGAGTAGTAATTATAGGGTTTGGGACGAGTTTGGGATTAAAAATTACTACCCTTGATGGATTCAGGTAGGGTTCAGATTTTTAACACAGAGTACCCACTACCCAAACCCAGTTATTTAATAGAGTAAGGGTAGCAGGTACCCGCACCCATTCCCGTGTAATACCCATTCATTAGTTATTTTTGATTTATAGTCATGAAGTATCGAACCCATGACCTAAAAATTAATTTTATAATTCTTACCACTAAGCTATAAATTTATATTTGAAAATATTTTACCTTATATAACAAAATGCAATATGCTTTTAAATATATTTTTTTATAATTTAAAGAGATAAAACTATATCGTTTCATTATGTTTTATCCAAATTTATGTTGCCCAGTTGCCCTAACTCTTTTCTTTAGTGTTCACAATCACGAGCTCTGTCTCTTGTGATTCTGCCTTCTCTACTTCATTCTTCACTAATCACCAATTTGTCACTATCTCTTCAAATCATTATCATATTGTCCATTACTGATGGTAGAGTAAAAGCTTCCTTGCAGCTGTTGCTTCATTCATCGCTAGCGGCAACTATTTTCTTCATTACAATTCGCTAATGTTGGAACTTCATTCCAACTTTTGCCACTGTTGCTTCATCCATCATCAACGCCACTGTTGATTTATCCATTGTTGGTGCCGCTTTTGCTTCATCCATCGCCAGTGCCATTGTTGCATCATCCATCGCTGGCGCCACTATTGCTTCATCATTTTTTACCATTGCAGCCACTCTTATTCGGTAATCAATCTCTAACTAATCATGATAATACAAAGATTTGTATTTTCATTCAATTATTTTGATGTTGTATTGTGTTTCAAGCTTTCTTATCTATATTTATCATTATGCATTTAGCTTTCTTATCTATATTTCAATATATTTTTCTATATTATCTATATCTGTCATGGTAGCTTCTTGAATGGTTGCTTGTTATACAGTCCTTACAAACTTAATTCTGTATTCTTTTCCTATTTTTTATATAGGTTTTTACTATGTCGACATTTGAAAGTACTGAATGTGTTGATAGTTGCAAAAATGATGCCAATACTTCCTAACCTTCTAAAAGTGATTTGCATTCTCCCACTATACTTAGTGTTTGTCCTACCCAAATGAAGCCACCAAGTTTTGCACCTACTTGTACCAATCCTATTACCACTTTGGGTGGTAAGAAACGAAAGTTAACATTTACTGTTTGGGATCATTTTGAAAAAATGACTCATGTAAGAGAAGATGCTCGAACAATTTGTAACTATTGCAAGGTAAGTCTTAAGGCTAATAGTAAGAATGGCACTAAATCCTTGCATAACCACATTGAAAAATGTATGGTGAGAAATAATCAGGACATAGCGAAATGTCTTGAGAGGCAAAAACAAATTTGTGTGGGTAGAAAGAGTGACGAGAGATTCAATTTGGAAATTTTACTTTTGATCAAGAAAATTCAAGGAAAGAATTAGCACATGCTATAATTTTACATGAGTATCCTTTATCCATTGTAGAGAATGTTGGATTTTGAAAATTTGTTGCTAGTCTCTAACCAACTTTCAAGATGGTTTCTTGAAATACAATTAAGAAAGATATTTTCAATATTTATGACATTGAGTTTGAGAAGCTATATAAGGTGTTAGAGAAGCTTAAAAGTAGAATTGCAATTACTACTCATATGTGGACATCAAATTAGAAGAAAGGTTATATGTCTATCACTGCACACTTCATTGATGAGTCTTAGGTGCTACAAAATCGTATTTTGAAGTAAATTAAATTTATGCTTTATATTTTAAAAATTCTAAGTGCAACTTTGCTATTATTATATATTTGTTTAAAGTTATTTGCAATCTTATTTTATTAGATTATCTTTATAAATATGTAGGTTTGTTTATGTGCCAACTCCTCATTCCAAAGACGTGCTTACAAGGCATTTAATGGAGGCTTTGTCCAAGTGGAACATTGAGATTAAGACATCCATAATTATGGTAGATAATTGCTCTAGTAATGATGGTATGATTTCTATACTCGTGGATAAGTTTTATGGTGATCTTTTATATGATGGAAAGATTTTTCATATGAGATGTTGTGCACATATTTTAAACTTTGTGGTGAAAGATGGGTTGTCTATTCTTGAAAATGCACTCAAAAGAATTAGATCTAGTGTATCATTTTGGGTAGCTACACCTTAAAGATCGGGAAAATTTAAAGAAATGGCCAAACAATTAAAGATTCATTGTTCTAAGAAGTTGAGCTTAGATTGTGAAACTCATTGGAACTTTACATATTTAAAGCTTTAAATAGAATTTAAGTATAAAGAGGTCTTCCCTAGGTTGAAAATTAGGGAAAGACTTTATACTAGTGTACCTATTTGTGAGGCCTCTCCCGAGCACCAGCCCAGTCCGCTAGAGGAAATTGAGATGCTTATTCGGGTTTAAACTCACGATGGAACCCTCGGGTTCGGATTTGGTTGATTTTAAAAATGATTTTTAGGAGTCGCCACCCTAATTTATTTTAAATGGGAAAAATTAAGGAAAAACCCAATTGACTCCAATTTATTAATTTTGCAATTAATTTACCCAAGGATAAAAATCACTAATCTTGAACCAGGTTGAGTTCGGGGACTAGGTTTTTAGTTTTAAATAATCAAAATTTGGCTCTTAAGTTTAATTTGACTTGAAAATTGGATTTTATGAATGACAATTATAAGATGATATTAAAGAAAATGCATGAATATGGCAAAACATGAATGCATGGTGAAAATAAAATATTCACAAATTAATTCAAAAAAAGAGAAAAGAGGATTGATTGGGATTTGGATTTGAGGTTTGGATTTAGATTCCAAACGTGCCTACGTACCCCATTGAATGGGGATCAAAACCCACATAGTTCGTTCCACTGTTAAGTGGAGGGGTTTAGGGGTTGACCAGATTGATTGATTTGATTTGGGTTTGAGAGAAAAAGGCTGATACCTTGACTTTTAGTGGGTGGAGGATTTTACCGGACCGAAGTTTCATTTTATCGGGACCAGGTGATTGGATGGATTGGAAGATTAATTAATTAATTAAAATGATTACTTAATTAATATGATGAAAAGGATGGATGGATTAATTAATTAAAAAGATTAATTAATTAATTTGGATGAAAGGTGGATTGAGAAAAAGGATTAATTTGATTTTGGAAAAAAAAAAGTGATTAATTAATTAATTAAAAAGATTAATTAATTAATTTTAATTAAAAAAAGAGTTTTAGTTAATTAAAAAGATTAATTAACTTGGTTAGGGTGAGATAATTAATTAATTAAAAAGATTAATTAATCAATTAGAGAGTGATTGGAGGGAGAAGAAGAGAGGAATTTGAGGATAGCCATCTACCCAAATTCAAGGATGTGTAAAAATGAGGGAATGGGAGCCTATTTATAGGCAAATGGGTGGAGGGTAGTTTAGGTAATGAAAATGTGAAAAGACCATGGGGATAGGGTCAGAAAATGGCCGATAACTGGACAAAGAGGGGTAAAAAGGTCATTTTACGCATGTGGGGCCCACTGGAGCAGAATGGGGGCGTGCCTTGGTGCGACGCCGCACTAGGCCTATGCGGCGCCACGTCAGGCCTTTGCAGCGTGCCGCAAAGGGGCAGCGCGATACCGCACAGACCTGACGCGCCGTGCAACACGCCACGTGGCATGGAATGCTTCCCAAGGTTGTTCTTCTTTTTTTTTTTTTTTAGAGATTGGTTGTTGGTATGGAGTTTGAAAATTTTGGATGCCTGGTGGCAATGTGAATGAAGTCTAAAAAATTTTCTTTCGGGGGCGTTGCCCCCAAATCCCTGCCCGCTAACCGATTAGTGGGACCACCGTAATAGCTCCGCGCAATGAGTTAAATTCAGCAAGTGCTAAGGCTGCGGTTGGATGCTAAGGGTGTAAAATTGAGGGTTCACACTATTGAGGATGATTGGGTGATTACTAAAAAAAGTGGCTAACAAATTGGAAATCTTTTATACCATTACTGAATTATTTTCTGGAAGAAAATATCCAACTGTAAATTGTTTCTTTATTTCTATTTGTCAACTTAGAAATGCCTTAGTGGAATGGATGAGATCTAATGACAAGATTATTAGAGCAATGGCTAAGAAAATGTTTGATAAATTTGAAAAATATTGGAGTGTTGTTCATGTTGTGTTAACTATGGCGATGGTGTTAAATCCTAGATACAAGATGAAAGTAGTTGATTACTATTTTCCTATGATATATGGTGATGATGCAATTTATGAAGTTGATCAAGTAAGGAAAACTCATTACAATTTGCTTAATGAGTATCAATCTAGGGTCAACAAGGAAAATAAATCTCACTCATATTCTTTAGTTCCACCAATTTCTTTATCAGATAGTCAAACTTCTCAAAAATAAGACTGGACCAATTTGGTGGCATTTCTTAGTTCTTCCTCTAGTAGTGTTTATGTCAAGTCAGAATTTGATTATTATCTTGAAGAGCCTGTTTTGCCATAGACTTAAGAGTTTGATATTCTAAACTAGTGAAAGACAAATGGCTTAAAGTATCTAACTTTGCAGTTGATTGCTCAAGATTTTCTAGCTGTCCCTATGTCTACAGTTGCATCAGAGTCTACATTTAGTACTTCTAGGAAGTCGTTAGTCTCCATTGAAGTAGGCTTCGTGAAGATACTTTGGAAGCCTTGATATGCTCACAAAATCAGTTATGGGCAGACATTGATGGTAAGAAAAAAAATTCATTTAATTTGTATGTTATATTTTAGAATAATAAATTTGTCATATATTTATACTAGTATATATTTTTCTTTTATAGATTCTTCTTCAACTGTGAATTCAAATTGTTTATCTACCATGGAAGAGGATATGGATTGTTGATAATTCTTATAATTCATGTGATGAGTATGTTATTTTTTTTTTTTAAGTTTCTAGCATATTAGTAATGGCAATGCTTCTTACTTGAGAATGCAATAGTTTTAATGCATTCACATTTTTTTTCTTGACAGGTTGTTGATGTATATGATCTTGAGAGCTTGGGAAATTAGAGTTGAATGGCTACATTCATTTGAAGACTTCTAAAAATTTGGTTTATGTTGTTTTTTTTTTTTTAATAAACAGTACTATGTTTATTGTAATGGATGTTTCTTTTAATTTATGCCTATTTAAATGTGTTGTATTTTATTATTAGTTTATTTGATCTTTTAGTGTTTTTGTAATTTTTGTTATAATTTTATATGTTTGAGGCTATTGCAACTTAAAAATTAGGATATTTGTCTATAATTTTATAATTCATAATTGGATATTATACAAATTCGGGTAGTAATCGGTTAGTTTTTATAGAATTTGGGATGGGTATGGGTATTAAAAAATAATTTTAAACGGGTTTAAAACAGGTACAGGTAAAGGAAATGCTAAACTGATTTGGAAATGGGTAATGCATATTTCGCGGGTACCCTACCCACTGCTATTCCTAATGATGAACATCATTAACCTAGATAAAATCCTAGCCATCCAATTTAATTAAATCATAGCCATCCATTGTAATTAAGTCATAGCTATTGGATCAGAGATGATTAAATCAACACCATCCATCATCTTCCATATATAGGCAGTAAGATGAGCATTTTTGTCCATTTTGCAAAACCTATACATCCTAATAGAGAAAGACACTCTAAATTTTTGCCATTACTATAGCAACTCAAAACAAGGCTTTCCAAGGTAAGAGTTTATGCTCATCTCTTCCTTTATGTGTTTTAAGCATGACTTTGGTGTGATAGTTGCAAAAATTTTCTTTTTCTGCCATATATGATTCGGCCAAAAGCAAGTATAATTAGGAAATATTTATTTAATATGTTTGTTGATTAAACATAGGGATTGGGCTTGAGAACTTAAGCTATATCAAGTGAAAATAAGCAAGGAAAGCAAAGAGCATTTGTAATGGTATATTAGCACTAGATTTGACCTCTCTTTGATTTAGTGTAAAGAATTATTCTAGATTATATTTGAAGGTATTTATGGTTATTTTGGGTGAAGAAAAATGGTTTAGAAGTATTAAATCAAATTATAAAAACTTATTTCAAAACTTGAAATTTTGAAGACATAACTTAGGTTAAAAGAGGAAGTTCAAATTCTAATAATTGTTTCCCATGTCTAATTGATTATATCGGCTGTGTAACATGCTAATTTCATAATTCTATGATCAATTTAAAGTTTGGATGGGAAATTGATGGTTTTCCCAAATTCTAGGGTTAATGGACAAATTGAAAATTTTGAGAATTGAACATGAATTCATGAAATTGAAGGGGTAATTAAGTTTAAAGATGGTATAACATGATTTGCATGATGTTAATTTCAAAATCCAATTGATAGAAATGATTTTTCCAAAATTTAATGAATTAGGTTCATTTATGAAATTGGAAGGTGAAAGTGGAATTGGTTCCATTGAATAATGGAAATTGTTTAAATTGATTCTAATTGAGTAATATGAAGTTGAAATGTGAAATTGGGAGGAAATGAATTATCTTTCCTAAGTAAATATATTTGGCTATTTGAGAAACAACTAAGTATTAAATTTAGTAACAAGTATATGTATAGTGTGTTTTAGCCTTAAAAGTAATAAGTTAATACTATAATGAACAAGATAAAAGTGTTAATAAGTTAAACTAAATTTAAACTAATGACATAACAAGAAAGTGAATAATGTATAATTGAACTGCAAATGTGTAGAATCTAAAGACAAGGACAAGGACATTGTCCAAGAGTACGAGGAACATTACTAGGATCAAAGTTAAACGTAAATAGGAGCAAAGGAGTCTAATGTGAGTACTTAATAATATAATATGATATGTGTCATATTCTATGAACCATTGTTGATTAAACCATCCTTATTTGAAAATCCCAATTTCTTGTTGAGCATAAATTGCCTATCGAATGTTGTGGTTGGATGAAATATTTCTTCATGGCATTTGGCCATTATGAGCGCTTCCACATTGTTTTCTTAATGTGACCTTTGATGAGAATAATTCTTATATTGGCATATCCTTCATTGAATTTTCTATTGTGAATTTTATATGAGCATTTCTATTGATGCCTATTGAGAAGTAGAAATATCCTTCTGATGTGGGGTAATACATCGAACCTTGTGCACTTGGTATAAGCCTGCGGGTGGGGCAAGAATACCTAACCTCTATTACGGGGAACACCTAACCATAAGACCTTATAAGTCTTGAATAATGTGATGCATGTGAGTGAGCAAGTCTTAGGCCGCCACTCTTTAATTTATATGTATGGGAAACATTCCCCTTCTAAGAAATTACTATTTCTGCTAAAGATCTTGTATCTATCTTAAATGAGAAATTGATTCATAATGACAATTTTGATTAACATCGCTTTATTATCACAATGAGCCTATCCTGATAATGATCTACATACTCACCCTGTATTGTATTATTATGTACTTACTGAGCTTTGTCTCACTTCTTAGTTGTTGAAATT
Source organism: Reutealis trisperma (assembly GCA_947687605.1). NCBI lineage: Eukaryota > Viridiplantae > Streptophyta > Magnoliopsida > Malpighiales > Euphorbiaceae > Reutealis > Reutealis trisperma. The sequence goes on from CANTUT010000674.1 coordinate 60,951, forward strand.
TTTTAGGTCAGGTTGACAAGTTAACAAGGTAGATTTCAAGCCTTATCCCTCTGCTTAGAAGTTGCTCTGTTAATTTTGTGGGTATGAATTTGGGTTATTTGATTATGAAGAACATTGTTTTAGAGCTCCATGGTTACCGAAAGTTTAGTACTAATAAGTTATTGGATTTATATGTACTATGAACTGTAATGCAAATTATATATATGTTAGTGTAATAAGTAATGAATATATGTAAAACGAGATAAATATTACAATAATATTAATGAGTATTTGGTTATATGTAAAATGACAAAATAGTAGTTGATAATAAGAGAAGGCAATAGGGTTCCAATTTTGGGATAAGGTTCAACATAGTAAATGGTAAGGAATAATAAGTGAAACAAGGTTCTACGGGTTTAGATGACTTTACGTCTCCTAATACCCTAAGACCATCAAAGCTTAACAAGTGGGTCATGACACTGAAGCTTCCTCAATTCTTGCTTAACTAGATATAATTTCCTCCACACCCTAAACATAACAGTCCCATGAACATCCTAATGCCAAGTAGCTACCACTATGTTATAGAAAGATGGGTGTAAAGTCCACATGTTATAAAACCTAAAGGCCTTCCTAGACTAATGGAAATTAATGTGATGCAGGTCAAATTTAATACCCTAGTCTTTAAGACTAAGTATAGAGTGAGTAGGGTGTCAAACTCTAGGGAATTTGGAGAAATTTTATATTAACCGAGTAATTACTAAGACGAATAGGCAAAAAACAAACAAGAAGATGTTGGTTTATTCTAACTAATCTATAATACTAAATTTTTATTTTTACTTTAATTAATATCAACAAATAATGAATATTAGAATTACAACTTAGAATTAATTTTGAACTATAAAAGTTAACAATATATAAACACATGCAATGATTGGAGAATATGACCAATAATTCTTAAAGGCAACTGTCATTGTCAATTAAGAGTATTTTAATTTAGAGTCTACAAATATTCTCATGTCATTATAGAGATAAACTAAAATCATTAAGTTCCATGCCAATTCTTTAACCCCTCAAAGTGGATTGCTTGTCTCCAAGTACTCTCCTATCGTTTGAGTAATTTCAATTGCATTTCCACCAAAATGCCAGAACTCTAATTGTAAACAAAATGATTAGCAAATTATATATGGCGATCAAGCATACATAACACAATGTATGACTCAATTGAAACTAAATCACTCATGCATGTTAAGAATGTAATTCATAAAATTAATTCATCATTGCAATTCTAACAGCCTATTAGCCTAAGTACATGGTAAAATATAACATAGAAATAATGTAAGCATTCATTATTGAATAGTAAAATAAAAAATAGAAGAAAGGAAGAAAGATTGATGAACGAAAACTCTTTTATTCTTCAGAAAATTACTTGCACAATTCTTGAACTTGAAGTGCCTTTTGGAAGGACTCTTCTTACAAACCAAGCACTTAATTCTAATAAGATGTATACAAGGATTTTAAGTAAGTTTTTTCTATGTAATATAATAGCATATCCTTGTACCCAAAATAAAGCCAAATCCAAGTATTTATAAGCCCCAAGGTGTCAAAAGAAGTGCCCCTTTGAAAAAGGTGTCAAAATGAAAGAGTGCCTTGAAAGGGTGTAGTGACCACTCGTGACTAGAGGGCACGACTCGTGACTGGTAGGCCTTATCATGAGTTGGCACCAACTGTGACGACTGGTGACATTCCCTCACTGTCACGACTCAGCACCAATGGGCACGACTCATGACAGCCTTGAAATCCTTTCCTTGGCTTGTCTTTGCTCCTAAGCTTGGCACTTGGTTTCATTTTCGTCCTTAGCTTCCATTTTCAATCAAAATCATCTTCTTACACCTATATTATCCTATAACACTCAAACAAAAGATCAAACACACCCTAGCATAGAAAATTAACACAAAACATGCATGCATTCAAATAAAATAAGTAAAGATATTATTAGTTTGGTTATGCCATTTTGCATCATATCATAATGTATTATAAATCACCAAAGGAGAGTGATATGATATACCTTGAGCACCAATCTCATACTTACCCTAACCAATATCATCAAACCATGCAACATTTGCTAAACATTTATCTAGTTTACACCAAATTCTCCTTTCACCTTCCTGATTATTAGTCCAAGTGAAAGGACCCCCTTTACATCTTAACTCTACTAAACCAGCCTACAAAATACAATGAGCAAAGTCCCTACACCCATCCCAAGCAAGCTCATTACCTCCCAATTTTTTAGAATTATCCAACATAACATTAAAGTCTCCCTGAACAACCTAAGGCCCCTACATGGAATCTTAAATGAGGCAAAGATCATACATAACCTCTTCCTATTATAGGCATCATTGTGAGCATAGACAATAGTCCAAAAGAAAGACACATCAATAATATGGACTAAACAATGAGCTACCTTATCAGTTATCTGAATACTATTAATGCAAACTAGCCTTTCATTGAAAACAATCCAAATCCTACCTAAAGGAGCCTGATTCAAGTTAGTAATACATCCCCATCATCTAAGATTCAATCTCTTACATACAACATCATAATTCTCAACCTTGACTCTTGTTTCCAAAATCCCTAGAAGCAACAATTTCTTTTGAGCAATCAGATAACTGATTTTTGATTACTTGGAGGGAGGGGTCATTAAGACCCCTTATGTTCCAAGAGGCCATCATTTGCCCTTATCAAGGGGATTAATTACTCTCTTAGTCCTCAACCCATCTCCAATAACTCCAACATCCTTCTAAGAACTAATTGTGCCCCTAGTTAGACCATTACCCATAGACTAGACTAACTTAGCACTAATAGAGGCTTTGCCTTTACCTTTAAGAATAGTAACCCATTCCTGCATATTACTCTCCTGTGAACCTGATGAATCAACCATAGTGTCAAGAGAAGCCATTATGGAATTGCGAAAACTCTCCTCAGTAGAACAACCAAAAGATAGATCCCGCTGCCCAACCCTTAGAGCCTTCAAACTACTACTACTACTACTATTATTATTATTATTATATGTTAAAATTAATTCATGGTATAATTATTAAAAAAATATAAATTGTAAATCAGGTGGGCAAGCAAGATTATCATAAGAGAAATGCTTCATTTTCGATTATTATAATGTTAAATAGAAAAACGATTACCAGTAGTGGAGAACAAGTACTATTTGGAATATTATTATTAACCTATGTATGTATAAATCAATAAATAGAAAGATAAACTACTATTTAATCTCTGAAATTTGATCTAATTAATTATTTAGTAACTATATTTTGTAAAACTGATTATTTAATCTTTGAAATTTTATTTCCTTAACAGAATTATTCATTCCGTCTAAAATTTATCCAATTTACCGTTAAATTAAGTGAAATGACGAAAATATAAAGATTAAATAATTAATTAAGTCAAATCTTAAAACTAAACAATAATTTAAGTAAAGGTATCTTCGCTATTTTACATTCATTTTTACAGTAAATTTGATCAATTTTAAAAGAAATGATTAATTTTATTAATGAAATAAAACGTTAGGGATTAAATAGTTAATTTTATAAAATACAAAGATGAAATAATTAATTAGATCAAATATAAGAAACTGAACAGTGGTTTACCCTAAATAAAATTAATACTCTTTTTATCCTAAAAAGATTGTCCATTTTTTTTTATCACATAGTTTAAAAAAATTATTAATTGCTTGTCAACTCATAAATTTTATTAAATTTTTTCACTTATATCCTTATATATACTCATTTATTGCTACATTTATTATTAATTTTGATGATATACATATTTTAATTTTAATTAATATAAATAAAATAAATAAATATTATAATTATTTTTAAAATGAGCAAGTGTTTTAAGAGATTTAAAAAAAAATAATGTAGAATTTTTTTTGGGATAGATGAGTAATATTTGACTGCCGGCCTTGAAAATTTTCACGCATGGTTGTTGAAGCCCATGCGCATTTGTCACGAACTGCCCATCTGCCGCCCCTTCACGGTTCGATGAACAATTTTTTTGGAAACTTAACAAAGACAAAAGTATTTATGTAGAGCCAGGTGGCAACCCATGACCCAGTGCATATAATTTATCTGCGTTGGGAATCACATTAAACTGCTATATTTATTTATTTATTTGAAAGATTTATAATAAATATTATGTTTAACAAAGAAATTATTTTAAATAGGCTCTAAAAAACAACAAAAAATAATATAAAATCATTATCATTTATGTGCTAATTAATTTAATTTTAAAATTAATATGTAAATATAAATATAAATGTATTTTTTTATTTTTTATAGCTTTATTTTTTTAGATTATTTAATTAATTAATAAATTATATCAATAATAACTATTTATTACTTTATCAGTTTTATGATAATAGTCATTTTAGAAAAAAAATTCATTTCAAATTAATTGTAATTTTAAGAGGACTATATAATATTTATTACGTTTTTTTTTTAATTTTATCCCCATATCCAATTATATTTTTTCTTCCACTTTTTTATGCAATGTTTATTATCTTCAATGATAAAATAAGGGTATATTTGTCTATCTCAATAAAAATTAAAGTTATTTAATAGTTTTCTTAATATGTATGAAAATTTTTAAAACGACTATTATTATGAAATAGAGAAAGTATTTATCTTTTTTCATTATTCTATAAAAAAATTATAAGCAATAAAAAAATTAAAACTCATAATAATTTAGCTAAAACTTAAAATTCAATAATTAGTTTATTTATAGACTATTGTTAAGAATATTCCATATCTATTAAATACTAAGAAATATTAAGTAATTAATATAGAAATAGATTCTCTAATATTAATAGCTAACTTTTAAGAATGTTGGTTCTTTCAAATTTATATTAAAAACATAACATAATATCAAAACAGGTTGATCTTATTTATTTAATTACCTTACTGGTTGATTTGGTTTACCTAATTATCTTGTTAGTTAGTCTGGATACTTAGTTACCTAATTATTTATCAATTGATCTGGTTTATTTGATTACTTAATTATCTTATCAGTTAGTCCAATTTATCAAATTACCCAATTACCTTACTCGTTGATCTGGTTCTAATTGTTTTAAGTAATAACTTTGATTACCTTGTTTTCACTTAAGATAAGAGTGTTAAAAATATTTCACATCTATTAAATACAAAAAATATTAAGTGATTAATATAAAAATGGACTTTTCAATTTTAATACCTAACTTTTAAGATTGATTATCCTAAATTTACACTAAAAACTTAACAACTATATTAGAAGGCTTTTCAATATTTAATTATAAAATTTGTTAATTAAACTTAAAATAAGAAGTGAAATTGACTCTCTATATATGAAAAATCAAATTCACTCTCTATTTTAAATAAGAAAGAGTTTATTAGACTCTTATTTTATTATATTGACTCTTTATATATTATACTCTTTACCATAAAGAGTTTAAAACATATAAGTAAATGCTTTTACAATTTCAATATGGATATACAGAATATCCAATTATCAAATAAAGTTGGTTTAATTACAAATTTAGTGTTTCAATTTATCAAAATCTATCAATTGAGTACCTCAATTTTTAAAAAAATTAATTGAATGTATGAACCTATAAAAAAATCATAATGAGTGTTATTAGTAGATTATTAATTGGTAATTTTACACTCACTGTTGATGTGGATGAGAAAGAATATATATGTGGCAATTGTTTGATTTTGATTGTTTCAATGACTTAATTAAACAAACAAACAAATTAATTTTTTTAAAACAACAAACAAACAAATTAATTTTTTTGAAACAAAAAACAATTAACTAAACAAACAAACAAATTAATTGATTAGCATACATTTAATTAGTTTTAGTAGAATTTTTGTTTTCAATTTTTTTTTTGGTGGGTTTAAATTAAAGGAGTTTTGAATTTTGAAATGAAATTCTTGTTATTCAGTGATTTTATTATTTGATATGGGATCTATCTAAATCTGGTTTTAGGATTTGATTGTTGTAATTTTTTTTCTTTTCTAGTTTTTGTATTTTCTTGTGTATTTAGGAAATGGAGAAGCTTTGTGATGTTCAAAAAGAAGAATATAGTTTAGTTGCAATAATTTTAAAAATTTTAGATCATTTTGTAATTTTTTTAAAGATTTATTTATAATTAATTTTCTCAATTAAGAATTAAGCCATAATTTTCTTGTCCAGTTAAAAAAATTAAAAATTTTAATCCGCATCAACATGTTAATAAGAAATAACACTCACTTGTGATTTTTTTTATAGGTTTACACACTCTGTTGAAATGGCTCCTCAAAATGGTCTATATATTGAAATTATTATTCAATATGTTTGGCACCATTTTTTCCTTTGTTGACATTGGCAGCCATACTTATTGACAAATGTGCATATATTAGTTGGTATAGGAGAGGTTTATTGCCTATAAAAGGCAAGAACCTAAACTTTGCAAATCATCTCAAAACATCAAGTCTTTCTCTCATTTCTAAGGCTTAATTGTTATTTCTCTCTTCTCTCATTTGTGTTATTTCACTTTGTAATATTTTTTTGAAATAGTGAAATATTATTTTGGTGGTGTTCGAGGACGTAGGCATAATTGGCCAAACCTCATTAAATTTTGGTGTTCTCTTTATTATTTATTTAATAGCTATTGTTGAGTATTTTATTTTGGTGATATATTGTGCTTAAATTATTTTAGGAAAAATTCTATCAAAAGGACGATAAGAGTCTAAGCTAATTGGTTTTTAAGTGAGACTGTTGTGACTTCTCCAATTAACTAGGAATTTTTCTTGTTATAATTTTTGCACAGTTGTTCACATTTGGTGGAAACTAACCCAATTTCCACAATAATTGGTATCAGAGCTGAGGCTACTGAGTATGCTCTGTGATTGCAATTTAATATGATCTTCCTCATCAGAAAAGTTTCCTTGGATCTTGGGTATTCCGCATATTGAAAGCTATTAAATAAATTTTAAAGTAGAATGGCTGAAAGCAAAAATACATCCACATCAACCACAACTGCAATTCCTACTTCATCAATTTTGGCAAGAACTATAGTGGCAAATACGAAAATTACAGTGGAGATTTTCGATGCTACAGGCCATTTTGGCATGTGGCAAGGTGAAGTTCTAGACGCCTTATTTCAGCAAGGTCTAGATATTGCCATGGAAGAAGAGAAACCAAATGGTGTTGATGAGAAGGAATGGAAAATAATTAATCGTCTGGCATGTGGTACTATTCGATCGTGCCTATCTAGAGAGCAGAAGTATGCTTTCTGTAAAGAAACTTCTGCAAGTAAATTATGGAAGGCACTGGAAGAAAAATTCTTGAAAAAGAGCAGTCAAAATAAACTTCATATGAAGAAGAAACTATTTAGATTCACATATGTTCCTGGTACCATGATGAATGATCACATCACCAATTTCAATCAGCTTGTAGCAGACTTGATGAATTTGGATGTGACTTTTGAAGATGAAGATTTGGCCCTAATATTGTTGGGATCTCTTTTTGAGGAGTTTGAGTTCCTTGAAACTACTCTACTCTATAGGAAGGCTGAGGTGTCTCTCAGTGAAGTTTGTGCTGCACTATATAGTTATGAATTGAGAAGAAAAGATAAAAAAAAGAGATCAACAATGGAGCAGTAGAAGCTTTGGTAGTCAGATGAATTTGGATGTGACTTTTGAAGATGAAGATTTGGCCCTAATATTGTTGGGATCTCTTTTTAAGGAGTTTGAGTTCCTTGAAACTACTCTACTCTATAGGAAGGCTGAGGTGTCTCTCAGTGAAGTTTGTGCTGCACTATATAGTTATGAATTGAGAAGAAAAGATAAAAAAAAGAGATCAACAATGGAGCAGTAGAAGCTTTGGTAGTCAGAGGCCGTTCGCAGAAAATAAGCAAAGGAAAGAAGGGAAGATCAAAATCCAGAACAGGTAAAGATGAATGTGCCTTTTGTCGAGAAAAAGGGCACTGGAAGAAGGATTGCCCAAAGTTAAAAAATAAAAATGGAAAAGCTATTGCAGATTCAAATATAACTGAGTATGTAGATACAGACTCAGACCTTTCATTAGCATTGATGCCATCATCAAACAGTTTAGATGTCTGGATCCTGGATTCAGGCTGTAGCCACTATATATGTCCCAATCAGGATTTTCTGATTTTGAAGAAATAAAAGGTGGAGTTGTCTATACTGTAAATGATAGTCCTTGTAAGACAACTGGAATCGGTTCAATCCGGTTGAGGAATCATGATGGATCAATCAGAATTCTGACAGATGTCAAATATGTGCCTAATTTATCGAGAAACCTCATTTTTGTGGGAGTCCTAGAAAAAAAAGGGCTTTGAGGTGTCTGCTAAAAATGGAGTAATGAAAATCATCTCAGGTGCACTAGTAGTAGTGAAAGGAGTTCGGAGGAGTGACAACATATATTACTATGATGGTAATGTAGTTATCAGAACAGCAGCAATAGTTTCTAGTAATGATCACAAGCTAGAATTAACTAAATTATGGCATATGCGCTTAGGGCATGCTGGTGAAAAATCCTTGAAACTTCTAGCAAATCAATGATTATTGAAAGGAGTTCAAACTTGTAAAATGGACTTCTGTGAGCATTACATCAAAGGGAAGCATATTAGAGTGAAGTTTGGCACTGCAATCCATGATACAAAGGGAATTTTGGATTATGTTTACTCAGATGTATGGGGACCTTCTAAAACAACTTCAATGGGAGGTAAACACTATTATGTTACCTTTGTTGATGATTTTTCCCAAAAAGTGTGGGTGTATACATTGAAGACAAAGGATGAAGTGTTGGGAGTTTTCCTCACATGGAAGAAGATGGTGGAAACTCAGATGGGCAAAAAGATCAAATATCTCTGAATTGACAATGGCAGAGAATATAAGAGTGATCCTTTTATGAAAGTTTGCCAAGATGAAGGAATTATCAGACACTTCACTGTCAGAAATACACCACAGCAGAATAGCGTGGTAGAACGCATGAATTGAACTCTACTGGAGAAAGTTCGATGTATGTTGTCTAATGTTGGGTTGGGCAGACAGTTTTGGGCTGAAGCTATTACATACGCGTGTCATCTTATTAATCGATTACCATTAACTGCTATTAATGGCAAAACACCTTTAAAGGTGTGCCATGGAAAACCTGCTATAGATTATAATTCCTTATGTGTGTTTGGTTCCACTGCATATTACCATGTTAAGGAATCAAAGTTGGATCCAAGGGTAAAGAAAGCTATCTTTATGGGGTTTTCCTCTTGTGTTAGAGGATATCACTTATGGTGCCCTGAGACAAAGACAATAATCTTCAACAGGGATATTACCTTTGATGAGTCTACCATGTTGAAGAAGGTAAATGATAAGCAGACAAATGGTACTTCACAACAGGTGGAGTGTACTCCCAAACAGATAGAGTTTGATAGAAGAAGAGTAGCTGACCCAGCAATAATAGAATCTAATACTCCTACTCTAGATAAGGAGTCTGAAGAAATGGTAGAAGATGAATCAGATAAGGAAGTAGAGATTCCAGCACAAGAACCTCCACAGCAACATATACCAATTGCACTTAGTAAGCCAAAAAGGAACATAAAGAACCTGCTCATCTTGAAGATATGGTGACTTATGCATCTCAAATTGAAAATGATGAAGTTCCTGCCACTTACAGAGAAGCTATATAGAGCTCTGAAGCAGAAAAGTGGAAGAAGGCTATGGAAGAAGAGATGTAATCTCTTGAGAAAAATCAGACATAGAAGCTAGCAAGTCTGCAAAAAAGGAAAGAAGACAATTAGTTGCAAATGGGTTTATGCAAAGAAAGAGGGATTTCCTAACAAAAATGATACTCACTACAAGGCAAGATTGGTAGCTAAAGGCTATGCACAGACGGAGGGAATTGATTATAATAAAGTGTTTTCTCCAGTTGTAAAACATTCCTCCATTAGAATTTTATTAGCCTTGGTAGTACAAATGGATCTAAAACTAGTTTAACTGGATGTAAAAACTGCATTTTTACATAGAGACTTAAAATAGAAAATCTACATGAGTCAGCCTGAAGGATTTAAGGTTGTTGGAAAAGAGAATATAGTGTGCAAATTGAACAAATCTTTGTACGGATTAAAGCAATCTCCAAGGCAGTGGTACAAACAATTTGATAAATTTATTATTAGACATAAGTACATAAGAAGCAAATATGATCACTGTGTATATTTATGTAAGCTACAAGATGGATCCTTTATCTATCTTCTCCTTTATATCAATGATATGTTGATAGCTTCAAAGAATAAAGGAGAAATTGAGAAGTTGAAGGCTCAACTAAATCATGAGTTTGAGATGAAAGATTTGGATGAGGCCAAAAGGATTCTCGGCATAGAGATAAGCAGAGATAGAAAATTAGGGAGACTCAGTTTGACTCAGAAACAATATTTGAGAAAGGTGCTAAAGCGTTTTGGGATGGATGAAAAGACAAAACCAGTTAGTACTCCACTTGCTCCTCATTTTAAGCTTAGTGCTTTTTTATCTCTGAAGAGTGATGAAGAATGAAAATATATGTCAAAGGTTCCATATGCAAACTCTGTTGGTAGCTTGATATATGTTATGGTGTGTATGAGGCCTGACATTTGACAAGCAGTTGGAGTTGTGAGCAAGCCTGGCAAAGGACATTGGCAAGCTATGAAATGGATTCTATGGTATATTCAGAATACTATGGATGTTGGTTTACTATTTGAGTGGGATGAGAAAGTTGGTCAATGTATAGTTGGATATTGTGATTTTAACTATGCTGGTGATTTAGACAAATGTCGATCTACTACCAGTTATGTGTTTACTCTTGCAAAGGCACCGATCAGTTGGAGGTCTACCTTATAGTCAACAGTTGCTTTGTCTACAACTAAGGCAGAGTACATGGCAGCTATAGAAGCTGTTAAGGAGGCTATTTGGCTTCAAGGGTTGCTGAATGACTTAGGAGTTGGTCATAAGCATGTAAAAGTACATTGTGACAGTTAGAGTGCTATTTGTTTAGCAAAGAACCAAGTGTGACAAAGCATATTGACGTTCGTTATCATTTTGTAAGGGAGATTCTTGAAGAAGGTCAGATACTACTTCAGAAGATTCCAACTGCTGAAAATCCTGCAGATATGACAACTAAGGTAATGACAGGTGTCAAGTTCTAACACTGTTTAGACTTGATAAATGTTCTTAGAATGTGAAGTATGGCACTTCAAAATGCATTTGGTGACACTACTGGAGTTTGTGAAAAGAGAGTCTAGAGAATTTTTGGCTAAGATTTTGAAAACGCCAAGGTGGAGATTTATTGAAATGGCTCCTCAAAATGGCCTACATATTGAAATTATTATTCAATACATTTGGCACCATGTTTTCTTTTGACATTGGTATTCAATATGTTTGGCACCGTTTTTTCTTTTGTTGACATTGGCAGCTATATTTGTTGACAAATGTGCAAATATTAGTTGGCATAGGAGGGGTTTATTGCCTATAAAAGGCAAAAACCTAAACTTTGCAAATCATCTCAAAACATTAAGTCTTTCTCTTATTTCTAAGGCTTAATTGTTATTTCTCTCTTCTCTCATTTGTATTATTTCACTTTGTAATATTTCTTTGAAATAGTGAAATATTATTTTGGTAGTGTTCAAAGACGTAGGCATAATTGACCGAATCTCGTTAAATTTTGGTGTTCTCTTTATTATTTATTTAATAGCTATTGTTGGGTATTTTATTTTGGTGATATATTGTGCTTAAATTATTTTAGGAAAAATTCTGTCAAAAAAACGATAAGAGTCTAAGCTAATTGGTTTTTAAGTGAGACCGTTGTCACTCCTTCAATTAATTAGGAATTTTTCTTGTTATAATTTTTGCATAGTCGTTTACATTTGGTGGAAACTAACCCAATTTCCACAACGCACTCAATTGATACTTTTGAAAATTGAGACACCCAACTATCAGTTCTTTACAAATTGAGATCTTAAATTTATAATCATCCCAAATAAATTCAGATGTAATTCATCCCAAATAAATTCACATCTGGAGCAGAAACCAACAGGTCTTTGCTAAGCATTACTCGTATTATAAATAACATAAAAGGATATTGTTGGGATTATATATCACAGAGACGTGAGAGGGAGAGAGAATCTTGGATTATGGACGGAAATAGCCAACCGACAGGGTTGTTGTATTGAAGATGGAAGGCAAGCAAGCAACATGGGTTCTTAATTAGTTTTTAAACAGTGATAAGTATAGTTTACCAAATCAAAATATTTGAGATGGATCCACTTATGCTTAAAGCCATCATGTGAAACTTTGGTAAACTCTAATTGTTTAATATTTCCTCCATTATGAAAAAAGTGACCATTAAAAAATGGTAAAATAACTAATTTACCCTTTCATTTTTCAAGTATGAAAAATGTTTTTCTAATTTATACTGAAATTAATAGGCGTCTTTTTGACAACTTATGATAAAATTATTACTATCTTAAAAATTGTGATTTTTTTTAATGGCTACTTTTTTCAGAATGGAGAGAGTATACAGATAGGCACTCTTTATTAGAAAATACATTATTCTCCTTGCTATCCCCATCCAATATAAAAATTCAAACATTTTTTTTAATGTTTTTGTTAACAATATATATATATATATATATATATATATATATATATATATATATATATATATATATATATATATATATATATATATATTGGAATTTGGAAGAGGAGAAATTGAGAGTTATTATAAAGGAAAGAGGGAGAAAATAGCAGAGAGAGACATTGAAAAAGAGATGAATTAGAGGATTGGGGTATTATAATAAATATTTATTAGATTTAAAGTATAATATTAATTTAACATTTTGGCTTATGTAATAGTAATAATTAACTGTAATTATACATCTATAATAATTTATTATCAAATGTTGAAGGCCTATTGACGATGTTATTAAATATCTTTTAAGTAAGAGAAATCGAATATGGACTTATTATCTATACTATATATGTATTTATTATTAGGCTATTTTTGATATGCCTTTCATAAAATGTTAAATTTGAGATTTTACTGTATTGATATTAATTCTTATTAGTATTTATTTTTATTTTTATTTTTATTTTTATTTTTATTTTTATTTTTATTTTTTAACATGCAAACACTATTATTAAATAATTAAATTAGTTACCTTAGTGAAATAATAATATTATTTATTAATTTTAAAATTATATATTTCAATATTTTGATTAGTAAAAACAATATTATGTATCAAGAGTAAATTTGTCTACTCAAATTTACTTTATAGGAAAAAATAAAGTTCAAATAAAGTAATAGTAAAAGCCAATTAAATATAATTTAAGGATTTATTTGGTTCAAATATTTATATAGAATAATCGATACTATATAATTATGGCCGATGGCTAGGAATCAATGAATGTTAGAAGTTTGATAAAACTTTGTTGGTATTATGGTATTGAAGTTAAGATAATTTGTAAAATTTATTAGTATTTTATAATTTTTTTTATATAAAAAATGACAGTAACAAAATAAAAAATAATAAAAAATAATAGTAACAAAATTAAAATTAACATTTACAGCTATCAATATTATAAAATATGCTATAACCAATCATCTATTAGAATTTCAATATGAATAATATTTTTTAATTAAATTGCAAATATAAATTAGTATTATGATGTACTAGAAATTATGCTGTAATATCAAGTTATCAACAAAGCCAAAAGCCTCTTCTAACGCACCGTGTGTGGAGAAGTCAAAAAGGTCGTCACTCGCTTTAAAAGCTTTATTTATTATTTTATTTGAGCTTTTTGACCTTATTGATTGGGCGGTCTGTCATCTACTCCAACGTTTGTCACACAATGACTCTTTATTTAAAAAAATATGTTTTGTCTGACTCAACGTCTTAAATGAAATTTAAATGTAAAAAATTCTTAAATCTAATAAATTTTTTATATTTTACTTTTTATTTTAATTTATTTCATAAATAATTAATTTCTTAATATTTTTTCTTTTTTTATTAGATTTCATTTTTTATTTTATTATTTTGCCTATGATAGAAAAATAATATCAACTAATAAATAGTGAATTTTGGGTATAACAACATGAATTTTTAAATATTTTAAAAATTTTATTTTGTACGAAAATATTATTATTTAATTATACTTATAAAATTATACTTAAAATTTTTATTTTTACAAAATTTCAAATTTTTAGGATTTTGGAAATATATTGTTAATGATATTTTTATAAATTTTAAAATACATAAATTTAATGAAAAAAATTTCATTTATACTTATTTAAATTCTAAATTAGTTAATATGAATTTCTTTAAGATAAAAATAGAATTATTTTTTAAAATTCATATTAATTATTTGTATATTATATATATAATGTCTTTAAAGTTTATTATTATTATTATTATTATTATTATTATTATTATTATTTAAAAATTAAAAAAAAATTAATTACACAATTTTTTACCTGTTGTTGATTGGTTGAGGGGACCAATCAGATTTTTGGTCTAGTCGGGAAAGGGGGAAGCAAAACTGAAAGAGAGAGAAAGAGAGAGAGAGAGAGACTATGGAACAACCATTTTCGGCCACCACAGTGCATCACTACCACCACCATTGCCTTATCGGCCTTTCAACGAGCTTAAAGCCACTAACTTGATTGAGAACCTGCATGGGACAATAGAGCACACTTCGTCTGAAACTTCTTCAATATGTCTCACTGCAGAAAACTTCCAAGCAAGATTTTGGCCAATTCTGACACCATTTCGAGCAAGCTTGGTACTGTTTTGAAGCTTATGACACTAGGAGCATCTTGGTATCCACATTAATCAATGGGGACATTCATAGCCACATAAATTGAAGAGAGAAGATTTCATTTTTTTTCACATTTCAAGGAGTTTTCTAGCAAGCACAGGAGGAGTAAGTTGACAATGCCTGTAGATTTGGACTCCCCACATCCTGATCTACAAGCTGGTAACCTCATATTGCATCTATGCCGCTATCAATAGTAGCGTGTTGCCGACTGGTCATTGACTGGTGGACCCCATGCGTCATCAATGACCTAGAGAATATAGTGTCCTATTTTCTTAAGTGTACATTTTGATTTCAAAAACTAATTTGTGAAAATTTAATTCTAGAGAGTCTAGAATGATTTTTTTTTTAAAGTTAATTTTGATGCATCAATGTTTGGAAAATCAGTATTTTTGCCTACGTTTAGTTGTTTTTAATGTTAAGTTGATAATTGGACTCATCACAAATTATATGAATTTAATCATGATAGATTTTATTATCCATAATTCTCTTATAATTAAATAGTTCATTGTTATTTAAATTATATAGTTAGTTATTGTTATGTTAAATTTAATTTTCTTTTAAAATTCTTACATGGTTCATTGAATAATTTTATAAATTGATTGGATGTTATTTGAAGTAATCTGGTCTATCTATATATATAAATTATCACCAAATTTAATGAGATTATTAAAGACAAAATTATATGATTTGTGAGAATTTGATTATTGATAAATTTAATTAAATTTTATAATTTTATGTGGTTCTTTGAATAGTAATTTTATGAATTTATTTATTTATATATGAATTTGTAATTATTATATTTTTTATAAATTTAATTATAGAAGTGTTTCCTTAAAACATAAAACAATAATATTTTTGAGGATTTATAAGTTTAATTTTATTAGAAAATGAATGATATTAATTTTAAATAATTTATTAGCTAAATTAATTTTATTAAAAAGCATGTTCATATATAAATGAACTATGTAACTTTGATATTTTTAATTTATCTTTAAAATGAATTATTTAATGATATATATAAGTATACATGTTTGATTTGTGTGCTATTGGAGGATTGAGATTGTTGCGATATTTGCCGAGTTTGGAGACTCACAAGGAGTCATTTGAGTTGTTAAACAGTTATGAGTTATGACTATATTTAGAAATGTTCATTTTCTTTTGTTGCAGTGGGATTAATTCCTAGTTATAGGGAAAATTCTATCGAAATTTTAGCAGAATCCTTAAAGTTTTTCTAAGTATATCGTAGTTGAATGGTTAGTACTCTAATAATCTTCTTGTTGCATAGTATTGGCGTCTTTCCAATGATCAGATGTTGCTCCAATGAGAGCTAATTTGGCATTCATCAAATTTGTAAGTTATATAGCTTAATATTATATTTCATTCATTTATTTATTTTAAGATTACACTTGCATACATGCATTCGTCAAATTTGTTCATATATATGACTATTTCATTATTGTTGGTGTTGCATATTACTTGCAAATATTGGATGGGATTGGGATGATGTAGTGCCACTTAGGAATATGATTATGATTATGATGATGATAAATGTATTATGACTGGTGTATGACCATTGTAGGCTTGCTCATCACCTATGCACTGCTACTAATTAGGTAAGCATTGTTGGGACAGCTGCGATCTTTATATTGGATTAAGAGATAGCATTGGACCAAGATAGCCAAGATAGAGGGATTGGTGTGAGACCTCACTCCAACACCCTTCCCTTGCTCAAGGAAAATTTTGCCTTAAGGAATGGCTGAGCGATTTTAAGGATTCATAGAACAAATTTTGGTACTCACGATTGAAACAACTATTGTTTAGAAAATTGATTCATGATTTGAAAAATGATTTTAAGAGTCACCACCCTAATTTATTTTTAAATGGAAAAATTAAGAAAAAACCCAATTTGTGACTCCAATTCATTAATTTTGCAATTAATTTACCCAAAAATAAAAATCATTAGTCTTCGAATCAAGTTGAGCTCGGGAACTATTTTTTTGTTGAATAATCTAAATTGAGCTCTTAAGTTTAATTTGACTTAAAAATTAGTTCCATAAATTGCAATTATAAAATAATTATTAAAATGCATGAGCATGGCATAGCTATGAAATGCATGAGGAAATTCAAGAAATAAATATCCACAAGTCAAGGAGAGTATTTCATCTAATCTTTGTGGATTCTAAGGGAATCACATAATCGCTCCTTGACTCCAAAACAATTAAATCAACTATATATATTAATTAATTGAAAAATCAAAGGGAAAAGTGATTTATTGGGATTATGATTTACAATTTGGAATTAAATTTCAAACATTCTTACGTACCCTATTAAATGAAGATCAAAATCCACATAGTTTATTTCACGGTTAAGTGGAGGGGTTTAGGGGTTGATTAAATTGATTGACTTGATTTGGGTTTGTGTATGAGAGGAGAAGGCTGATACTTTTGCTTTTAGCGGGTGGATGGTTTTACCAAATCAAAGTTTTATTTTATCAAGATCGGATGATTACGGGATTAATTAATTAATTAAAATGATTATTTAACTAATTAGTGTAATGAAATGGATGGATGGATTTAATTAATTAATTAAAATTATTAATAAGTTAATTCGGATGAAGGGTGGATTAGAAAAATAAAGTATTAATTTGATTTTAAAAAAAGTGATTAATTAATTAATTAAAAAGATTAATTAATTAATTGAGTGATTAATTTTAATTTTAAAAAAAGAGTTTTACTTTAATTAAAAAGATTATTTAACTTGATTAATGTGAGATAATTAATTAATTAAAAAGATTAATTAATTAATTAGAAAGTGGTTGGAGGGAGAGGAAAAAAGGAATTTGAGAATATCAATTTACTCAAATTTAAAGGGTGTAGAAAAATGAGAAATGGGAGGAGGGTATTTATAGAAAAAGTGGGTGAGGATAGTTTAGGAATTAAAAAAGTTAAAAAACCAAAAGAATAGGGTTGAAAAGGGGTTAAAAATTAAGTTGAAAAGGACAAAATTAACATTTTGGCACAGAAAGGGGGACCACGAGCGCGGATCCCAGTAGAACTTAGTACGAATCTGCACCAACTTAGCGTGGCTCAGCTTTTTTTTTTTTTTTTTTAAAGATTGGTTGTTTGTTTAGGGTTTACGAAATTTAGATATCAGGGTAGCAATGTAATTTGAAGGCTAAAATTTTTTTTTTCAAGGGTGCTGCCCCTAAACAACTACCTGTTAACCGGTTAGTAGAATTACCGTAACGGCTCTGCGTAGTGTATTAAAATTAGTAGGTGCCAAGGTTGCGATAAGATAATGAGGATGCAGAATTGAGAGTTCATAGTTGTCTCCTCATTAGAATTGTCTTATCTGTAAGGCAATTATGATGATAATGAATCCAGGATTTGGGATGGTGTAAGGAACCAAATCGATGTCGAGGTAAGTATTTGGATATAGTTAAGTGACAGACACTGTCATAAATGAAGATGGTGAAAAGAACCATAGGCATTTTTAAACAATTATTTCTAAACATTTATGGGTGAAAAATATGGCAGATAGATGGAAGCAAGAAAAGGAAGCAAATGGATATCTAAACTAGTGGCTAGATATTTTTGGGTAAATTGATGGATTTTGATAAAAGATGTAGAAAGTGAAACCATATAGATGTTTAGGTGATTGTTTCTAGATATTTATAGGTAGAATTGATAGATTTGGATAAAAGAGATGGAAAAAGGAATCACATGGATGTCTAGGTGATCATTTTCTAGACATTTATGGGTAGAATTGATGGATTTGGATAAAGGAGATGGAAAAAAGAACCATATGGATGTCTAGGTGACTGTTTCTAAATACTTATGGGTGGAAGAGAATTTTGGATAAGATAGTTTAGTGAAAGGAGCACCTCGACCTATGGCGAGTCGACTTGAGAGATTCTAACAAGATTTTGGTAAAGGGAGAGCCCCGACTTATGGCAAGTCGACTTAAGAAATTCTGAAAAGATTTCAGTAGGAGAAGAAACTTGACCTATGGCTAGTCAACTAAATAGATTCTGACAAGATTTTAGTAAAAGGAGAGCTTTGGCCTATGGTGAGTCTGCTTGATAGATTTTGAAAAGATTTTGGTAAAGAAAGAGCCTCAGCTTATGGCGAGTTGGTTTGAGAGATTCTAAAAAGATTTATGTTGGAGGAGAGCCTAGGCCTATGGTGAGTCGGCTCGATAGATTTTGAAAAGATTTTGGTAAAGGGAGGGCCTCAACCTATGGCAAGTTAGCTTAAGAGATTCTAACAAGATTTTAGTTACAGTGAGGAAACTTGGATTTTTAAATATGAAAGGTTAGGCCTTTTGGAAGGTTTGAAGAAACTTTGCTAGGATTAAAGGGACTCTGGAAGTCTTATTTGATCGATTAGATATGGAAAGGTATCATTTAGCTTCAATGAGGCACTGGTCAGCTTTAGGAGGTATCAGTCAGTTTCAAAGAGATATTTGTCAACTTCAAGAGATGTCGGTAAGGCTATTGGCTTGGCTTATGCATGACTATGCATGGCTACGGATAATTGCACGTGCATAGATTATATATGTTCATGTATACATGTTTCAAGATTCATGGACCTTTTGTTTAATTTTTATGCCATGAATGATTTGTGATGATGCCTGTAATAGATGACTACATTTATGCAAGAGGGCGGATTTACGTATTTCTTTGTGAATGTAGTTTTTTCTCATGTGACTTTTGCATTCGTGGAGCCATGCATTTGTGGACTTAGAAACTCGACAAGGCTGAGGAACTCAACTTAGGTTGGTATAGAATAGTTGTGTAACATCCGAGGTTTCTTAATAGTAGCGATGACGTTATAGCATCTATATACTATGCCATTTAGGGCCTTAAGAACCATAAGAGTACCTAAGGAGTGAAATCTAAATGAGTGACATGACTATGAATGAGGAATGTAATCAATTTTAATAAGCACCTTGTGATAAGTGAAATTTGGATCAAATTGGATTTAATAGACTATGCTAGTAAATTAATTGAGATATGAATCTAAAGTGCTAATGATTGGGTGTTGACATCTTCTATGATGTTGGGAGATGATGATAGTGATATCAAAATTTGATATCAATCAAAATTACAATGGTATAACGAAGGTCGAACTTAGTTTGACCTAATGGCTTTACAGGATATGCATACTTGAATAGTGCTAAAGGAATAATGAAAGGAAATCGATTAGTATTGTTGTACTGCCAATTGAAGTGTTTGCCTAAATTTAAGCATTATGTCATATGTGTGAGATAATTATTATCCTTGTATACTATAGTATGTATGATATTTAGGATGTGGGATGTCCAGAGGCAAGTTATATCATTAATAAAAGGACAAAGACTCGGCCACGGGTAGCCATATGGCTGGGATTCTAGCCGTGTGATAAGGGCAGATAAGAAACTTAGCCAGTAGCTTCACATGGGTGGAGGCACGGTTGAGGTTCCACCCATGGGAAGATGACCAGTAAGCCAAAGAGTTACAAAATATGTAGAGCTTATGAGCAAAGGTGATTGGCAAAAATAAAAGGTAAATGATGTTGTAGAGAATGAATTGTAGGCATATGATTAGCTTGCCACCAAAGTTGACTAAATCAAAGTCTTAAATTAAATTGAATTCTTATTCTTCTTACATGTGATTCTAGAGCCTTCTTGGGACACCTCATCACCTAATGATAATTGTCATCATTGTAGAGGCAATCATAGCCATCCATCTTGATTAATCTTAACTATCCATCTTGATAAAATGTAAGCTATTGGATTTAGCTTGATAAATCCTCACCATCCAACTCATTATGTATATATATGAAAATCTTATATTGTGAACACCATTTTTCCATCTCTACAACAAAATTCTCTTCTAAAGAAAAAGATTCTTTCTATTCCATTTACAACGAGAACTTTGGCAAAGTAAAACTAATCAAGGTGAGGAACCCTATTTATCTACTCTTTTTCTATACCTTGAGTTTAAATTTTAATGGTTTAGTTATTTGGATAACCTTTTGTATAATATATGTATAGAATTCAGCTATGATAGAGATTGGCTAAGGAAAGTTCTAAATTTCAATTAAGTATATCTATAGTCATGTTAGATGAGGAAAAATAAGTATTAGAATGATTTTGAGAAGATAATTTTAATGGGAAAGTCTTATAGGCATGAATGTGATTAAAAAGAAAATTGATGTTCTATTATTATATATTGATAATTAAAGGATTACATGAGTTTTAAATTATGTTAATTTGAGGAATTTATGATTAATTTAGAAATTGAATGGAGATTTGATGATTTCCCCAAATTCTAGGGTTTATGGAAAATTGAGGGTTTTGGAAATTGAATTTGGATTTATGAAATTAAAAGGAAAATCATGCTTGAGAAGAGTGTTATATGATTTGTACAATGTGAATGTTGAAATTTAATTGATAGAAATGATTTTCCCTAAGATTGAAAAATTAGGTCCATTATGGAATTGTTAGTGGAAATGGAATAAGTTCTATTGAATATTGGAAATTTGCTTAATTAGTTCTAATTGACCAATATGAAAGTTGAAATGTGAAATTGGGAGGAAGGGAATAACTCTCCTTAAGTGAGCTATTGGAAAACAACTAGAGAAATGTTAAATAGTAACAAGTATATGTACAGTATATCTTGACTAAAAAGTGATAAGTTGTGAACAAGATAGAAGTGCTAGTAAGTTAAGCTAAATTAAGTAATGTGATAATGAGGAAGTTATTGATATGTGATTGAAATGCAATGTGTAGAGTCTAATCACAAGGGCAAAGATATTGTGTAAGAGTGTGAGGAGCACTACTTGAAACATAATCAAATGTAAATAGGAGCAAAGAAGTTCAAGGTGAGTACTTAATAAAATAATATGTTTCATGTTATTTGCTTGAAAACCTTATTATTAAAAGTATTCCAACTCCTTGATAAGTTGAATTTCTCATTAATATTGAACCATTTGTTATAATGCTACTTGATTCATTGATAAGCTTGAATTGCTCATTGAACATTCTTGATTCCTTAATAAGCTTGAATTGCTCATTGAATATTGACCCATTGACATGATGCTTCTTGATAATCATTGGTTATTGAATTCACACTATGTTCATTGAATACCTTGACATGAACCTTATATGAACTTCCTTATTCAGTACCTATTGATAAGCAAAAATCCACCTTTTGATGTGGGGTAATACATTAGGCCTTGTACACTTGGTTATGCTTACAGGTAAGGTAAGAATACCCAACCTCTGTTAGGGGGAACGCCTAACTATAAGACCCAATCAGTCTTACGTAATGTAATATGGGTAATGAGCAAGGCTTAGGCTGCCACTCTTGAATTGATATGTGTGGGAAGCATCTTGCTTCCAAGAAAGTGTCATTTCTGCTAAAAATATTGCCTCCATTTTAAATGAGAATTTGAACCATATTGATGATATTAATTAAAAATATTCCATTGTTATAAAGAGCCTTTCTAAAATTAATCCTTATACTCACCTTACTTATTGTATTATTTTGTATTCACTAAGCATTGTCTCATATTGTAGTGGTTTAAACTTTTCAGGTAAAGCCAACGAGTTAGCAAGGTAAAAGTTCCAAGCCCCATCCTCCGCTTGGATACTCCTCTGCTAAGTCTTGGTATTGTGACTCTTAAATATGAAGAACATCATTAGAGCTCCATGGTTATTGAAAGTCATAAGGTCTATATGTAACATGAATGGTTATTGAAAAGTTAGTACTAATATGTTATAGGATGTATATGTAATATGAATGATATTGTAATTGTTATTATAACAATGTACAAAGTAATGTACATTTGGCTATTGATACGAAATGAAGTTTTATACAAGTTGTGTTTACAATGATGTTATAAGTTAACAAGGATGTGATAAGCAAACAATGGGTAATAAGGTTTTGATCTTAGGATAAGATTTAATGTGATGAATGATAATAGATTATGAGTTGCATGGGTTCTACAGGTTTAGTGACTTTACGTCTCCCCGAACTCTAGGACCGTCACGACTTAAAAAAAAGTGCATCATAACAAGTTGCCATGGTGGCATTACGAGGAGTTCGAGTGGATTGAGATTTTCTTAAAGGCTTGATTTAGGTTTTGGGATCCAGTGGTTTATAGTTTTTGTTTTAGTACTGCTAAAGAAGAGTTATATCCCACCTTTGGGAAGTTTAATGCTATGGCTTAGCTACAACTCAGAGGCAACTCTAGTGGTGCCAGCATTCAGAGTTTGTCATTTTCTATATTTTTTGGGAGTTTTTAGACTTACCTCAAAATGTCGCAAGCTAGATGGTAATTGGTGATGGTCAGGTGAATTTAACCATTGTGATTGAGAAGTTTCATGATCTTGGTGACTAGGGAGATATAAGGGCAGGCAAAGGCTCAAGATGAAGGCCTTGGTTCTTTGTTTGAGAGTTAGATACCTATTTCACTAGTTTGTTGATTAGGATGATGCCAAAGTGGTAAGATTGGTATTGTAGATGAAATAGAGGCATTTTGTGGTTAAAGCCTTGTTGGTAAAGACACTAATGATTTTTGATTACTTTGTTTGATGTTTAGAGAAATAGACTAACTCATTAGTTATTCTCTAGATGAGAAAAATTTATCTATTGTTACCCTTTCTATTAAGGGTGCTTTGTGGGTGTCTAGTTTTAGGTTTTAGATTATTTTGCGAGTGTGACTGCTGGATTATTTCTAAGTGGTGGCCCTTACTTCTCAGTACTACATATGCCTTTCTGAGGATTAGTCAAAGATTGGATAGAATGGCTATTAGAGCTTACCTAAGATGACATATTTTAATACTAGCAATGATAAGAGATTGGATCTCTCATGACTGGGGGGCCATGGGTGTCGAGTGGTTTGCCTGTTAGGTTTAGTTTGAATGACCTTCCACCAGGGGTTAAGGATTTTGAGGTAGATGAGGCAAACTTAGGATATGCCCCTAGTTTTCCTTTCTCGAAGCCTGTGCGGATCACGACTTCTATTATCGAAGCTATAGGGTGGTTGGCTAAGGAGTTATCATGTTGTGTCTTCTGAAATTTCACTTTGGATCATAGAGAGGTATGATAGGTGGTTGATAAAGGTGGTTTCGCTAGTTGAGAAAGAGCTGCCAAGCTATCTTGCTGGGGGTAATAGATGGTGACACAGCCGAGAAGAGATAGACTGCAAGAGGAGCCATCAATAGAAAAAGGACTGCAATACCGACAGAGGAGGCAACTTAATTTTTGAAGGAGACTTAGGGATTTACAAGAGGTACAACACCACATGCTATAGTAGTGACTCAAACTACGATGGCAATAATAAAGGAGACTGTGATTGCTATAAGAAAATAGGGTGACATTACATTAGAGGTTCAGAGAAGGACTACTATAGTTAAGACTGAGGGGTGGACTATATTTTCTAGAGTACATAGGAGGATTTTAGTTGCTATAATAGGGGGCAATTTCCAAGTTATTATGGGAGCAGTTTTAGAACTACTGGTACTTTGGAGAGGGTTTTCGATATTGTTGTGGTGAGTAGTTATAATTCTATTGGTACTTCTACTATTGCGGCAGAAGGGGCTACAGAGACCTGAAGGAGGGGTGTGCCCTTTTGAGAAGATTGTAGCAAACTCTGATTCTAACAAGAATATGATAGATGTGCACTTTAGGAGGTAAAGGAGGACTGGCTAGACCATGACATCATACATGACTTTTTTTGCTTTTTGTTCAAAATATTTGCAGGTTGATAGGACTATATGATACATGATAAGCTGTAGACGATATTGAAAAGGCTATCCCCTTTTTTTTGTCATGATGATGTATTGTACATTGTAAGATTTGATCACTATTAAATGCGACATTTTTTATTTTTATTCTAATTTTTGCCTAAGCCGCCCTTTCAGGTTTTCAGCATAGCAAGCATTCTTTTCTCTTCTTTTTTTTTTTTTTCATTTTTTTTGTCTTATTATTTTGTTTCCTTTTTGTTTAGGCAAAAAAAATTAAATGAATGATATATTAGGCATAAAGAAAATGAGAATGTGATACAAATAAAATATTTTTTATTATTATTTGGACTATACTCAAGTTAGGCTATCTACGTATTCTTTACATCACTTTTCTATCTATCATTTCTTTTAGGGAGAATCAAGTCCAAATAATTTTGATTACATATACATGAAAACGGAAATGAAATGAAATGTCATCTTCATATGAAATATCACTTTGGTTGATTCAGGTTGTAAGGATAGGATAATTCGCTTTTGTCCACATCCATGAAGATGGCACCAACATGGGATAGAATCTTCTTGAGCATGTATGGTCTGGCCTAATTTAGTCTAAACTTTCCTCTCAAATCATGAACAAAAGCTTCGATCTTTTCCTTCTTGCAAATACTTGTCTTTCACTTTCTTACTGAAGTGCTTGGCAGGTCTCTATTGATAGCCTTGAATTTTGTACAAAGTATCTATTCTCTTTTATCAATGACATTCGGCTGGCCATGATATCTTTTGATCTATTTTGTCTTCATTCTCTGTAGCTTCTCCTTGACAGGCTTCTTGTAGGTCAGGATCTTGTAAATTATGATGCTTTCGATAATCCCTATCATGTCTTTGTCTCATGCAGAATAGCCATGAGCTTTTCTACTAGTGCCATGCAGATGCAATGTATCAAATTTTTTATTTTTTTCCCTTGTGAAATAATTAATTGATCATTTTGCCTTTTTCATATTTTTTGTGTTTTTTATTTTTATTTTTATCTTTTTTTTGTCGCTTTTTTCTTTTTTTTAGATGACTCATTTAAAAATAAACCATAAAAATTAAAGAAAATCAAAAAGTTCAAACTTTTTATTGTTGATAAAAGTCTCATCAATAGTTACATTAAAGGATAAGCCTAGAAGATGAAATACAGACTTAAAAGGGCAAGACCTAACAAACTTAAATTCAAAGAAAGATTTAATAGAAACAGACTCAAAAGACTCAGACTCAGACTTAGGTGACTTAGACACTAACTCAAAGGACTCAGACATGGACTCAGAGGACTTAGATAAAGGCATAGCAGGGCAACATTATTCTCAAAATGCCAATTATCATGTGAAACTTGAGATGGTTAGGTGAGCTCAGTGGTTTAGAAGAGGTGCTAGACTTTGGGTTTGGGAATAATGATGTCTCCGCTGTCAATGAGGTCTTAAATTTTGTGCTTTAGACCCTTGCATGCATTAGTTTTGTGCCCTAGCCTTTGATGATAGTCACAAATCTCATTAGCGTTATATCCTTTGGGCAAAGGGTTGGAGGAAGTCATGGTTCTAAGGGCTTAAGCAGATTAGCCTCTAAGGCTTTCTTATAAACGATGCTAAGAGGCATGCCTAGCTCTGAAAAATTCCTCCTTGCTTCTAACCTTATTGGCTGGTGATAAGAGACAACATTCACCTCCCCTCCTCTTTGGGTGGTAGAGTTGATGGGGTTGGTAGTATAATTATTGTTCTTGTGATACCTCAAACTAGAGGACTCATCCTTGATTTATCATAATTGAATCAAATCCTCAATTTTGGAGGCAGTGGCAATGAGATCTTTAAAGTTAAGGAGGTACTGTGTTTGCTTATGGATTTGGTATCGAGGGAGAAGGTTTTTGATGATGATATCAATTTTCTCTACTTTGGATAGACAATTCACCATTTATATTTCTTTTTCCCTCGACCTTCTAAGGAACACGATGAAGGATTCTCTTTGACCTTACTTAGTTGTTTCTAGATCCCTTCAAGTGACATCCACTTCAATATTATAGTGGTATTATTTGACAAATGTATTACATATGTCATCTTAAGTTTTCTTATAATTTTGGTTTAGATCTAGCAACCATTTAATAGCGGCTTCAGTCAAGGACTATTGGAATAACTAAACAAAGAACTCATCATCCATACCAAAGAGTCTTATGGCTCTCATATACATCTTGAGGTGAGTTTTAGGGCATGTAATTCCATTAAACTTATCCATGACCAGCATTTTGAATTTAGATGGAACTCGTGCATTTAGGAAGAGAGCTGAGGAGCCGACATCTATCATGCCTTCATGCTTCTTGATGTTTTTGAGTGTTCTTTCTATGGCCTCAAATTTCTTCATCGATTTTTTAGCTTCGGGGAAGCTAGAAAAATATCAACTTTGAAAATGATTCATAGTAGGAGTAAGGGAAGTGGCACTTAGATCTAAAGCTATAGAGGTTAGAGTTTCTGGTGCCTTACCTTTATTGGTGAGATCAATAACGAGAGGAGTGAAAGTAGGGGCATGGCTATTTCCAGCTTGAGTGGAAGCAGGCTTAACATGAGAAAAGGGAGGAGCAATGGTGGCATTGGTCATTTTATTGACCTCATTAATGATAGATTAGCATTGGGAGTTGAGAGCACTAGTGAAGGTGGCAGACTGGGCGTTAAGAGCATTTGTGAATGAATCAGCTTGGGTTATAAGAGCAGTAGTGAGTGCGACTTGAAAAGCCTCCTCTTGTTTCTTAAAGAGGTTGGTAAAAAAGATGTTGATCGCGTCTTAGTCAAAATGGCTGGAGATGTTGGCCATTAGCACCTTGAAAATAGAAAACAGGTAAAAAAATGGGTAAGAATATAAAATTGTGAAGAAACAAAGGGTATGATTGTGAAAGTGTGTTGGGAAAAGGATTCCTTCCACATAGTGGGTCACTGAGTTTAAAGGTTAATAGAGTGAGTGTGTGAGGTTACTGTGTTTTGGGTAACGAAACACCAGTTTGGGTTTTTGAGGTGTTTGAGGATTTACCTTGTCAAATTTCTCATGTCATGTATGCATGATCATGATGTGATGTATGCCGAAAAAAGTTTCATGAATATGAACACAAGAGTATCGATTATTATGGAACCTAAGGTCAAAGGCTAGGGCAATTATATGCACAAAGGTGAAAAGGTAGCTTAGTTTAGGATCCCTATCTCACTAGAGCATTGATATACCTAACCACATGTGAGGTAAGAAGCCTCGCGTAGGTCCAACAGTATTGATTGCTCGTTACACCACTAAAATGATCGGGGATTCATTATGGGGTGGAATGCTTTTGCTATCTCCAAACATACTCAAAGAGAGTTATCAAGCCAATGCTACTCACTATCTAAAAATTTTCCTAAAACTAAGGCTAGGCAAAGAGCCTTTATTATGAAAAGTGATGCATGAAAATCAAATTATACTTAATGAGCCAAATGGAGATAATTTTAGAAAATTTTTCCTTAACCAAATAGTAATCCTCTTATTTTCTTTCCTTTTAGTTTAAAAGGTGGCAACCAGTTCCTAATAGAGTCACCAATTGTGAGACATCGCTTGAATGCCCCTTTCTTACTTGGAGAAAATTTTTCCTTAAGGAAAGGCTGAGCGATTTTTAAGAAGGTCATGAAACGAGTTTCAGTGCTCACAATTGGAACGGCTATCATTTGAAAAATGATTTCAGGAGTCGCCACCCTAATTTATTTTTAAATGGAAAAATTAAGGAAAAACTCAATTTGTGACTCCAATTCATTAATGTTACAATTAATTTACCGAAGGATAAAAATCACTAGTCTTTAAACTAAGTTGAGCTCGTGGACTGGGTTTTTGGTTAAATAATTTAAATTTGGCTCTTAAATTTAATTTGACTTAAAAATTGGTTTCATGAATTGTGATTATAAGATAATAATTAAAATGTATGAGCATGACATAGCTATGAAATGCATGAGAAAATTCAAGAAGTAAACATCCATAAGCCAAGGAGAGTGTTCCTTCTAGTCTTTATGGATTTTGGGAAAACCATAAAATTGCTTCTTGACTCAAAAATAATTAAATCAACTATATATATTAATTAATTGGAAAATCAAAGAGGAAAGGTAATTGATTGGGATTTGGATTTGCGGTTTGGATTTAAATTCCAAACGTGCCTATGCACTCCATTGAATAGGGATCAAAATCTACATAGTTCATTCCATGGTTAAGTAGAGGGGTTTAGGGGTTGATTGAATTGATTAACTTAATTTAGGTTTATGCATGAGAGGAGAATGCTGATATCTTTGCTTTTGGTGGGTGGATGATTTTACCAAACTGAAATTTTTTTTTATCAGGATCAGGTGATTTAGTTGATTGAAATATTAATAAATTAATTAAAATGATTAATTAACTAATTAGTGTGATGAAATGGATGGATGGATTAATTAATGAAAATGATTATTTAATTAATTTAAATAAAGGGTGGATTTGAAAAATAAAAGATTAATTTGATTTTAAAAAACGTGATTAAATAATTAATTAAAAAGATTAATTAATTAATTATAATTAATTAATTAATTGTGTGATTAATTTTAATTTTTAAAAAAGAGTTTTAGTTAATTAAAAAGATTAATTAACTTAGTTAGAGTGAGATAATTAATTAATTTTAGAGTGGCTGGAGGGACAAGAAGAGAGGAATTTGAGGATAGCAATTTACTCAAATTCAAGGGGTGCAAAGAAATGAGAAATGGGGGGAGGCGGGGGTATTTAGAGAAAAAGTGGGTGAGAGCAGTTTGGAAAATTAAAAAGTGAAAAGACCAAAAATATAGGACTGAAAAGCGGTTAAAAATTGGGTTAAAATGAGCAAAATGGACATTTTAACATAGAAAGAGGGACCACGAGGGCAGATCTGTATAGAACCTAGTGTGGATCAGTGCCATGCTAGCTCAGCTACCACACAAACAAGACGCGGATCCTTGCCAACCTAGTGTGGCTCAGCTTTTTTTTTTTTTTTTTAGCGATTAGTTGTTAGTTTAGGAAATTTAGATGTTCGGGTAGCAATCTAATTTGAAGGCTAAAAAATTTTCTTTCAAGTTACCCCCGAACTCTCGCCCGCTAATCGGCTAGCGAGATCACTATAATAGCTTTGCAGAGCGCATTAAACTTAGCAGGTGCCATAGCTGTAGTCGGATGATGAGGGTGTAAAATTGAGAGTTCACAATCGGCTCCCCATATTGAGATTTAGCATGGTACAGTGGACTATAATATATCCTTATATGATTACATGATTTGTCTATTTGCTTGGCATAGTGCTCCATCATTTATGACTTTCAATTGGTACATTATATCAGGAATTATATAGCTTATTGAATCGAACACTCATTCTTATTTAATATTTTTTTTCAGTTTGCAAGATGAGCTTGTGAAGATATTTTATTTGTGAATTCCTGCCTTTCATTTTCCAATAGTGAAATGTGATGTATTATTCAATTATATAATTAACTTCCTATTGTATTGTATTATAAAATTTAGAACTCCACATTGTTATTTCCTTTATATCTGTAATTTTATATTATGCGTCAATTGTTTGGTTACTTTTGAGTTTAATGAAGTGATTGAGATTATAGCCTTGTGTGGCACTATTTTATGATGTGATATTTATACAGGTTCTGCTTAATATGTGGGCCTATAGCCATGTTCTGTGTAGTTATAACTATCCCATTGATAGTTTTATCATTTAGAAAGTTATCAGACTTACTACAGATACTAGTAGCCATGTGTATTACCTGTGTCCTAGTGCCAGTCATATGTCCTCAAGTGTAGGTTGTGACAAAGTTGGCATCAAAGTTTGAGGTTTATTTTTCCTTATGAATTGTAATTGCGGTATATAGGATTCCTTGTCATCTTTTAAGTCTCCTTTGCTTCCAGTTCAGCATTAGCATGGTCATTGTCTTGTTATGTTAGTGCATGTTTCTACATGTACTTATGAAGGTTTAATATTGACTAAGAATATGACAAGTCATGATTTACTATTGTTCTAATCATCTGTTAATCAATATAGACTTTTCAGACACATGAAAGTGAATAGTTTCCACCTTGGGCAAAGAAGCTAACTATACCCATATGATTTACTTCATCAATTATGTTTGTTTTTCAATCAGGGTGTACTATTCTTCTTAGAGCAATAAGTCTTCTAGGAGGAGTTTTTGTTGCCTTCTAAATTATTTTACCTATGGGTAACCTGACAAGTATAAATTGAGGATGAAAATTTTAGGAACCTCACACTTGATTTCTATCTTCTTGACCTAGCAACTAATTTCTAAATTACCTCACTAAGTTCCATGGCATCTTCTACATCTTTTCCATATGTCTAATTGAAATTCATAAGACAGAGACAGGCGTACCAACGGTCATATGAATAATCAATGAAAGCACGCCACATGTCAACTAGCCTTTGTGAAATATGAATATAGCAACCGCTATTTTCTGTCTCGACCTCGAAAGGGAGATCAAGATCACATAACAAAGACACTATTCTAGTCATTATGGATAGGTTTACTAAATGTGGTCATTTCTTGGCCTTAACCCATCCTTTTACTATAACAAAGGTGCCATCACTTTTCTTAGATAACATTTATAAGTTGTATGGAATTCCTTAGAGCATTGTTTTTGATGGGGACAAAATCTTTACTAGCAATTTTTGGCAAAAACTCTTTATGTCTCTTGGTACACAACTAGCTCATAACACTGCTTACAAAGGCCAACCTAATGGTTTAAATGGTTGTCCTTAGCTGAATGGTGGTATAATACCACATTTCATAGCAGTATTTGCATGCTTCCTTTCAAAGCAATTTATGGAAATGATCCTCCCTATTGCATAACTTTTCCTAGCCACACTTCAACTGATATGGCTAGTATGGCTTCATTTTTGCAAAAAAGGGCAAATATTATTCAATTGCTTAAATCTAATCTTGCCACTTCTCAAAATTGTATGAAGGAACATGCTAATAAAGGTAGAATTGGGACTTTGGTTGTTGGTGATCTTGTCTATTTGAAATCTACAATCATATAGGCAAACTAGCCTTCATCTTAGGAAATGCTTAAAGCTCTTTGCAAAGTTTTATGACCCTTTTGAAGTTCTAGAGAAAATTGGCTCTATGGCTTATAGATTGAATCTTCTTGCTATTGCTCAAATTCACCCTGGCTTTCCTATCTCCTTGCTCAAGAACAAGCTTGGTGTTGATTAGCACAATACTGCTTCCTCACCTACTATTAATAATAATGGTGATTTGCTTATTAAACCCTTAGTTATTCTCAAGTACAAGGTTAATTCTCAATAAGCTCTCAGTTCCTCAAGCATTGGTGTAATGGTTTAACCTTTCTCCAAAAGAAGCCACCTGGGAAGGCATCCTTCTTTGATCCTTAAGGACAAGGATCATCTTGTAAGGGAATGTTATAATCACCATGCGAAGAATTAAGCTCAATAGAATTAATGGCAGCTAGTTAAGTATCAATTGATTATTAGATTTTGATTTTATAATAAGATGAGAACTATGGAATCATGGCCTTTATAACATAATGTTGAGTGCTCAAATACTAGTATAAACGACAATGCTTGATAACTGAAATGCATATTGATTCTTGAATTCAATGACAATGGTCTCTTTTTTTTTTTTTTTTTTTTCTCTCTTTTATTCTTTTTCTTCTTCTTGTTCCCCTTATTCTTCTCCTTCTGTAATTGCATTATCTTCCTAGCCATTCAATTAGCTAAGAATTGATGCTCGGGTTGTAAATACAATATATAAAAAAAATGCAATATAAAGAAGATATTTAATAAAATAGAGAAGGTAAAGAGAATGCAATATAAAAAAAGTATTTAACACTCCTCTGTTTACTTTTGGGAGGAAAATAATATCATTTAATATCGTCATTAATTTCAAATAATTGAATTTTGTAAGGAAAATTAATAGTAATTATTATTTTTATCAAGATTGAACATGTTCGTGGTAAGTAATCTACGATTGCAATTAGTGGTTAATGGTTACCTATTAGAAAGTCAAACAATGATAGTTAAAAATTTTTATTTTTAGCATTTCATTTATACTTTTAAATCGGCATTGTTCTAAACCCCGATTTATTATTAAACACTTGAAATTAGAGTATATTTGGTAGACCGTAATGAGATATAATATAATATAATTAAATGAATTTCTAATATAAATTTATATTAAAAATTCATTTGATTATATTACATTTCATCCCTTTACACCCCACCCAATGTAATCTTAGTGACTGAGGTTCGAACGTCAAATATTAATTTCTAATCACTCATCCAAGCATGATTATATCCAAAATATATATTGCATCACAAAAATACTATTAATTCAAAATGATGATTTTTTTTTCATACTAAAAATATTCCAATGTACTTTTTATATAAGTTAAACTTTTTATTATAAAAAATTATTTCAAAAAATAAAATTCCAATCAACTCTTTATTTTTAAAAAAGTAAAAAAAAAAACTTGATTTATTTCTCTATTTTTAGATAACCAAATATCACTCTATATTTCAATTTTAATTAATATAATACAAAATTCTATGCACTTTATTTAAGATAATTTTAGTACTATTTTTTCTATTGAATAAATTTAAGAATGAAAAATTGAAATGATTAATATTTGTTAGATAAAGTAAAATAAAAAGTAAATATAGAGAATATATTGGATTTAAATAAATTTTTTTTATTTTTTATTAACTAAATATTTTTTTTTAAAAAAATATATTTTTTAAAATAAAAAGCATCGTTAGAGATATTTTTAAAAAAATATCTAATTAAAATATATTAAATTATATAATAGGAGCAGCTTTGCTTTTAATATTTTTTTATTAAAATGATGGTAATTATTTACGGTCTGAAAAACTGAATATTAATGCTCTTTAAATGGTTTTATAATTGCTCACCAGTTGTATTTGGTTTCTAGGGAATATCTTTTTGTCAACGTCTCTCTATGGCTATATCACAGCCAAACAGCTTAAAAAAAAATAAAAAAAAAGAAAGCTTACCTTTAGATTCCAGCTGTGTTTCTCTTGTCATTTTCTAACCAAACACTTCTAGGGTTCTGTCATCCGACTGTAAAAACCAACTCAAATATTTTTTTACATCAAGCTGTATTCAACTGATTAATATGATAATAACACACTACGATATATCTATATATATATATATATATATATATACAAAAATAATTTATTTGAAATAAAATTTTTTATTATGAAAAATAATTTCACTATAAAAACATTAATTAATAAACTTTTAATGTATTATTAAGTGCCCATTAAAATCGTGTTTTTTTAGGGATTAAAATGATATATTTTACACTAATATGAAAATGAAATTAATTCTAAAAGAAATTATTATGAAAAGTGAGTTCCATCTCCTGAAATGTCTCTTTTTTTTTTTTTAGCAACAATAAGTCGTAACAAAAAATTAAGTTTATTTTATTGTAATGATTTGTCATCATTGTTGCACATTTTATATATTTTTATTAATTTTATAAAAAATTCATAATATTATTGTGTAAAAATTATTTTCCTTAACAACTTAGTTTGTCTTTGTACAAATTTAATTACTTGTTGTGAATTTTATTTTTAAGTTTTGATATAAAAACTTATAACGTAGTTGTATAAGTATTATTTTATTATACTAATAAATTGTGCTCCGTTCAGTTTTTTCATTAATTTTTTACTTTTAACAAATCTCAAAATAAATTTATATGCAAATTAGTATTTTGTTTCATTAAAAATTAACAAATTCGGATCAATAAATTTATATTATACATATTTTTCAAATAAAAATAAAAGTTATACAATATATATATATTAATGGAGAAAAAGACCTTCTCTCCTCCAAGTAACCCAAAAAAACCCAGACCCACTTTTCTTATTTTGACCTTAATAATTAATTACACGCGGCCACTTTCTTGAACCAACAAATCCCCATTTCAAGACTGAAACTTCTCTCCAGTTTCAAGCCACACACCTTCTTTCTTCTTACCCACTGTTACTCTCCACAAATATATATATATTCATAACTCACATTCATTTCTCAGCTCCTTATAATATCTTCTTTAGCTCTAATTAAGCCTCTAACATTCATTTTTGTTGCTCTCTTTTCTCTTTTAAAAATGGCTAGGCTTGATATGCTTTGTTTGATTCTTGCTGGGATTTTGCTTGTACAAGCCATGGCTGATAATCAATCTGAGCAAAACCCATCTCAAATTAAGGTTCAAAATGGAAAGGATTCAAATATGGTTGTGTCTAGAGTCGCAGATCAGCCTACTTCTAGTGTTGGTGGTGATGATGATGATGATGAGTTAAAAGAAGCTCAAGCTCCAGAGATCAGACGGCTTGGAAAGCATCATTCTTCTGATAAATCAGTGGCTGGTGGTGGTGTTATTATTGGTGGTCTTGTTACTGCTATTTTTGCTGCTGTTTTTTGCTACATTAGAGTCACCAGAAAAAAACAGAGTGATGATCTTATTGTCCATTGAGTTTTGATTATTCGTATATCAGTTTCTTAATTTTCATTTTATTTTTTAGATTAGAAGGAAATTGATGAGTGATTTTGATACTAAAATATAAAAACATGAGTGAGAATTAGTATATATCTTGATTATTGTGAATATTAAAGGGATTGAATTAGTTTTTTAAACATATAATGTGATTTTGATACTTAATTTTAATTTTTCTTGGCTTTATATATATATATATATATATATATATATATATATATATATATATATATATATATATATATATAAATTTTCATTTTTCTTCTAAGCTAGATGATTCATATATTTTTAATCTATTTTTAAGCCACTCAAACTCGA
Source organism: Reutealis trisperma (assembly GCA_947687605.1). Taxonomy (NCBI): domain Eukaryota; kingdom Viridiplantae; phylum Streptophyta; class Magnoliopsida; order Malpighiales; family Euphorbiaceae; genus Reutealis; species Reutealis trisperma. The sequence goes on from CANTUT010000674.1 coordinate 96,461, forward strand.
CTTGGAAAATAGTAAGTCAAGTTAGGGTATTATAATACTCTACTTGAATGATTTATAAATCCAATGGAGTATTAAAATTTATATATTTTAAATATTATATATAATAATTTAGTAATTTAATTTTCAGTTTGAATTTATTCAAGTTTTTCAATTTTTATTTTGATATTAATAAAGAATTAATTTATTTTTTAATATCATTCGAATTTTAATCGAGTCGAGTTCAAATATTTTAAATAGCAATCTGAAAGAGAATTCAAGTCGAATTTCGATTAACAAATTTTTTAATCGAATAAAGCTCGAATCTATTATCTTATCAAAACTAATCTCAAGACATTTTCATTTTAAAAATTACTTAACAACTATTTTTTATTTTTGTAAATTTAATTTCTAATGAAAGCTGAATCAAAATTTGTATTCTAAAAAAGATTTAAATATCATTGGACAAAATTTTAATCATTGATGAAAATTTTATAAATTAGATTATAAATGTTAGCCAACATGGGTAGGAAATAATTAAAATTTAATATGGGCTGAAGAAATATATACAAATAAATTAAATTTTTACATAAATTTCTTTTAAAACATTTGCTTTCGATTTATTTATTTACAAATATATTGTATGGTCTATTCTAGAATTTAGCTGACTAAAACGCTGATCTCGCCGTAGACATCGGTACTTTATTTGATTCGTTTAAGAAAGGTGGAATATAAAAAAATCTCCCGTGAAGTCACGAGTGGACTGCTAGCTTTTGAAATCTTTCTCCTGCTCTTCTTCCAAGTGCGTCGGAGAATACATATAACAGAATAATGATAAAATATTTGTTATTGTTATAAATATAATGAAAAAAATAAGAACAAAAAATATAAAAAAGATAATAATTTTTTAATTTTTTTATTTAATAATATTAAATTTTTTATATAAAGTACAGAAGAAAAAGAAATATGAATATTTTCTAATAAAAAAAAATATAATTAATGTTAATATAAAAACTAAAATATGCATGTTTATGAAAAGATATTAATCAAATCCTATAATATATCATAATACTCCTCATTAATATTTTTTACAAAGAATATGCCTCATTAAAACCTTACTAAGGAAAAATTCTGTAGGAAAAAAATCTTAGTGAAGGAAAAAGAGTATATTATTCTTGTAGAAATTTGCGTCATAACACTGTCTCGTTAAAAATATTGTCTAAAAAACCCAATTGGATAAAATCTAGACTAAGGAGAAAAGAGTAAAATGCACTAAAATCTCTCATTCATGAAAATATGATTTCTATCAAATATCTCTTAGCCGACGCATACCAATTTTGTTGACTAACTTTTCAAATATGATTGTAAGAAGTGCATTTGTAAACAAATCTGCCAAGTTATCAAACCGTATACTTAATGATGTTTAAATAAGATCCACATATAATAATTTATTTATAGTACTATCTTGGGATATTACTTGCGTTATGAATATATCTCGTTAAAAATCTTGCTAGAAAATCCAGTGGGAAAAAACATAGCTAAGGAAAAGAGTACATTTCATGCGCTATTTTGTCATTGCATAAATTGTCTCATTAAAACCTTTATCCAAAAAAAACCCTGCGGGATAAAAACTTGACTAAGAAAAAAAAGTATAATTATATATTAATTCGTTCTCCCTGATGAGGACAAATTTTAAAATGGCGTATACTAATTGATGAAATAATGCTGTTTAAATACCACATTAGATAAAGATTTAGTACGTAAGTCCGTTAGGTTATCACTTAAGCAAATTTGGTAGATATCTCTTCTGAAACTTATGGACATACAAGAATTTGGGTAAAGTTTATGTCTACTTCATTACTCTTGATATAACCACCTTTAATTTATGCAATGCAAAATGCATTATTCTCAAAATATAATAAGAGTACTTTTAGTGAAGTACTTCAAAATCATAAAAACCTTTATAAAATTGCAGTATCACCATAAATGAATACATAGCCAATCTAAGATTTATCATCATGGAGACTAAGCAAATAACCAATATTTACATATAGACCAATTTCAAATATGAATCATAATATTAATAGTATATTGAAGATAACTTTTTACACCACTCTAATATTTCTTAGTAGGTGCAGAACTATACCTAACTATGAATTTTTCTTACAAATGCAATTTCAGACCTAATGTAATTTGCAATATATATAAGTGCCTCTATAACACTTATATATGGTACTTCAAGACCAAATAACTCTTTGTTATCTTCTTTAGGTCTAAAAGGGTATCTCTTCACTTCATGTGAGAGGATCACCGCTAGAATATTTAAGGAAAAAGATTTATCCATACAAAATTGCTTAAAGACCATTTTCACGTAAATAGACTGGTGTATTATTATGACTCCTTGATAATCAGTTTACAAGCCGATACAAAATTTCATTTTGAACTCACTTTTCAAATATATACATACTTCTTTGAGTTCTTTAGGAGTTATACTGATATTTAAATCATCAACATATACTGCAACAATAATATCTACCATTCTATGGTTTTTTATGAATATAAATGGATATAGTGTATTATTCACATATCTTTCTTTCAATAAGAATTTACTCAAACAATTACACCACATGTCCATATTGCTTTAATCCATACAAGGACTTTTGCAATTTTGATAAAATACATGTCACTTATTTAATGTATATTTATTTCTGATATCTCTAGTCCTTCTGTTGAATAATAGAACATGATCATTTCTATAATAAGAGAATTATTTTTTTTCCTCATAGTTAATAATAGAAGGAGTGTAGCTCTACTTTAATTGCCTCTTTCCATGATGATTAATCATGTTTATAGTACTACTCAGTTATACTTATAGATTTTGGATCCAGATTTTCTCTTGAAATAATAAGAGCCACTGTTGAGGTAAATTTATCGTCAATGATAATTAAATTTCTATCAAATTTTTCTCTTATATCACAAAAATAATTGAGATCTCATAGTTTTTATTTATATGATCATCAGCTCTAGAAGCCATTTCTGGAGAATCTAATTATTTTGTTGTCATAGTATGTGTCTCATAATTGGCTATAGTTTTTTGACTGAAATCTTCCTTTTCAAGAGGTTTCTCTTCAGGAGATTTTATGAGTAAAGCTGCTTTTCTTTTTCGTGGATTTTTGTCTTTAGTTCCAATTTACTATTTACGCTTCTAGCATGTAGTGAGATTGATTGATTTTCTATTTGTAATTTGAATCACAACCCTTACTGGGGTATTTAGTAGTTGTAATATGAGACTTTGCCACTCTTTTAGTATCTATAAATGCATTTGGCAGTTAAGTTGTAATTTATTGCAACTATATTATTTTGTGAACTTCTAGTTCACTCTAACTTGTACGTGGATCAAAATTATTTAAAGAGTTCTCTTTCCAATAAATTTCTTGACATTTTTTAGCACTGCAGGTAGTTTTCTTCTCTAATGTTGAGAAATGTGCCTCATCAAAATAAATTCTTAGTCTCTTTTATGGACCCATTGTCGTACATTGAGATAGTGATATTAATATATTTATGGCACAAAAAATTTGCGGCTTATATCATTGTATAAGTTTCAAAGGAGAGTATGTATGATATACATAATGGTATTCATGCCAAACCTTTAAGATTTAATTATTGAACTATAAGTTCAATACTTAAACTGTAGATTCAACGTAATATGTTGTGCATGTACATGAGAGATAAAACAATAAATGAAATAACTCATTATAATGCACAATTTATAAAATCCTTGCAAATTACTCTTTCAAGGAGTTTACATAAAATCATCAATATTGAATTGAGTTGTGTCCTCTATATGAGCGATTCCTCTTTCAGAATTTCATGATTTACCAAATAATTTATAGCATTCACTTCAAGGAATACAGTTATACTAGTGGGCATTGTTTGATGATTTCTCGTTAGCAATTATTTTTTCAGAATTCTCATTATCTATCAAATGATTTATAACATTTATTTCAAGGAATGCAGTTGCACTAGTTGACATTATTTGATAATTTCTCATTAACAATCATTCTTTGCAACCACTAGAAAAATAATATTTGTAAATTTTCACTTTTTATACTGCTACTACAGGAGCATGTAACTTTATTACTATACAATTTCAGCTGTAAAGTAATTTTAAATATAGTTGAATTATATTCTCAAATAGATTTCAAGTCTTGTAGGCGTAGATTTATCCAATCATATTGAGCTTGTGGTAGTACCATATCTTTCAAGTGACCATATCAATCTTTAAAACTCTTTTAGATAATACAAAAATCTTAAATAGTGAGATATTCATATATTAGACCCCTTTTACATATAGTATAAATATGATCAAAGTCTTTGCATTGGAAATAAAACAAAAATATTAAATTAATTTTCTTAAAAATCTAGAACTCAATTAATTTTGAGAAAAATGAAGAAATTTAAACTAATTTCATGTAAAAACTCCAATAATTTACAAATCAATCCAACCATTTACAATAAATTCATGTTTATAATGAAATAATAAATTTTCAATTATTTCAAATTTCATACTGAAACCAAACATATAAACAATATGAATTTTATACTCAAAAGTCAAAATACGGCAATTACTATAAAATATATTTGCATCAAGTCAAGTTGAGAACAAATTAGCCATTAACTATAAGACACAACAATCCTTACACTAGAATTCTAGTTAAAAATAAATAATAATAATAATATGTAATGACATAAGCAAATTATACTTGCTAATCAGAGAAACCAATATATATATACAACATATTTATCATGGCATATTTATAATTCCACTAAGGAATTTAGGACGTAGATGCCGTGAGTATAAGTGAAGACTTGTCTTGAGTAAACTTGAGTTAATTATTAATTTTATGGGATTTTTAGAACTCTAAATGTATTAATTGGTCAAAAATTAGTAAATTACATAAGTTCAGGTTTTCAAAATATAGAGTGTACACTATAACCATTCTATATTTTTAGTATAAAAAGAGTTTACTGTATAATATATAAACTAAATTCTTCATAAATAATCATCTCAATCATGTCCAAAAAAAAAATACAAAAGAAAAACACAAATTTTATATCTATATGTCATATATATTGTTCATTTATTAAAATAAAATCATCAGGAGTATATATATAATAGATTAACTAATTAAATATTTCAAATATCCGGTGTAATTTGTAACCTATTGAAATTGTTAAAGGAAGATAAAATATAGCAAACAAGAAGTTCACCCCATAAATATTAACTAAAATATCAAACCTGTCAAATGGTTCTCGGACAAATGAAAAATCTTTAGTAGCATTAGATTTTCAATACCTGAAAGAGTGACACCAGTTAAACCAAATATTGTTAGGCTTAATTTCATATTCAATAAAATCAAAATTAATGGGCAATATACCACATTGATTTGCTGCTCTCAATTTCACATCAACAAATTGTACTACCATGACAACATAGCATGAGAATTCCATAAGATAAATAATTAATTAAAACTTATTCAAGAATTTCAGGATTTAGTATCCATGATAAATAATTCTTACTCGTAATGTCGAGAATCATCAATTAAAATTATCTAATATAGGATTATAATAAAATTAGTCTTTTAAAAACTTATAGATAATGCATTTAGTTTTTCAGGAACATAAAATAATTCTTTAATGAATTGGGATATTAGATTTCAAGATACTTACTTCTTTAAGAACTTAAGCAAAAATTCTTCAGAAATTTATATTTTAGTTATTTATTTAATTAGTTATTCAGAAACTATAAATAATACTAATTTTTTCATGAACTAGAATTTAAAATATAGATAGTTATTTATTTAATTAGTTTTTCAGGAATTATAAATAATACTAATTTCTTTAGGATCTAGAATTTAAAATATGATACTAGTTTTTCAGAAACTATAAATAATATTAATTTCTTCAGGAATTATAATTTAGAATACAGTACTAGTTTTTCAGAAACTATAAATAATACTAATTTTTTAAGGAATTAGAACTTAGAATATGGTACTAATTTTTCAAGAACTATAATTTACTTAATGAAAATTAAATAACATCAAATAATAATTTTTTTTCATAAAAATGATGGTCATGTATATAAAACAACAACAAAAAAAGAATGATTTTGTAACTTAAAAAAAAAAAAAACGATTTTATAGTTATGTAACTTAAAAAAAAATGATTTACAATTGTTTCATATGTTAAAAAAAACGATTTACATCCTAAAATAAAAAAAAAAAGATTTTATAGTTATGATTTAAAAAAAATATATATATATATATATATATATATATATATATATATATATATATATATATATATATATATATATATATATATATATATATATATATATATACAACATCTCGAACATATATATGTATTAAGCCATAAGCATATGTCTTTTTGAGAACATATATGATTCATATATCATTCGAGATGATGAAAAAAAAAATTACCTTGGAAAAAAAAATAGTAGAACAAATTTGTGTTGATAACGTGTTATAAATATAATGGAGAATGACAAGAACAAAAAATATAAAGAAGGGAATAATTTTCTAGTTTTTCCATTTAATAGTATTAAACCTTTTATACAAAGTACAGAAGAGAAAAAAATGAAACTTTTCTAATAAGAAAAATACAATCAATACTAATATGAAAACTAAAATATTTATGTATATGAAAATATATCAATTAAATCTTATAATATATCATAACAGTTATTATTTATTTCCATAGAGATGAATGATACTATTTTTGTATTAGGATTGGTCCGATTGGATGTCCCTTCATTTTTATATTTTCTAATTTATACTAATTTTATAAAGGAGAGACATAAGAAAAAGTAATTTCCTCTCTCAAAAAATAAAATAAAATAAAATAATTTCCAAGTAAAAGTTAAATTAAAAATACTTCACGCCCTACATTTTATTGTCGTAATATTGTGCTTTTAAGTACATATTTCCGTATTCTAATTACTTGAAAATTAAGTATTATTTTTGCAATACAATTTTTTTGAATCAACTGGGAAACTTTTATTGCAAATCAGATAATAACCTAGAACAAATAAATTGAGGGTTAACCACCCAAACATGAAGACCAGATAAACAATAAGAAACCTTAGCTGACAAATGAGCCGCGTGATTCGCTGATTTTCTAGGAAAAGAGACCTTATAATTCCTGATCTCATGAAGAAGAAGCTTACAGTCCTTTATAATCAAGCCAAAAGGTAAGTGATCAACCTCTACTGACTTCAGTGCTTGAATGACAATAAGAGCATCCAATTTAAACTCGACGTTTGGGTTTCCTTTAGCCTTAATCCAGCTTAACTCTTCTCTGAAGCTAATGGCTTCTGCCAAATGAGGACAATGGGAAAAATGAGCCATTAAGTGCGATCTAGCTGCAAGAAAATTTCCTGTATGGTCTCTAAAAACACATCCTGCTCCCATCTTCTTCTCTTGCTGAAAAATGGCAGCATCAATATTACATTTAACGCAACCCATACTCGGTTTCTTCCATAATACCAACGGCTCATTTTGCTCGCTACCACCAGAATTAGAACCAAATCATGTTCACTGTGAGTAAATCCATCTCTGTAGCTACAGGACAACCCCATCAACCACCCCTCTCTGTTGCTTTCGTAAATTAGAAACCACACCACCCCATTCCTGTGGGTCCATAGATTCCAAAGCATAACAACCACAACTCCACAAGCATTTAAGTCCCGATTTTGAAACACATAGAGAAGCCAATCAAAGAAATTATTCATGGAGCCACCATATAGCTAACAGGGGATGAAGCCCAAAAAGCCTTGGCAAAGGGACACAACACAAAAATATGAGAAATGGACTCACCTTGGCCTTGGCAAACAGGACAGACAACAGGCACATTAACTCTTCTGTTGATTTAAGTTGTCATTGGTAGGAAGACAACCAGAGCAGCTCTCCACACCAGTTTTTTAAATTTTGGTAAAACTTGTAGAAACCAAAGTCTTTTCCAAAGATGCCTAGTACATGAATTATCTGTCATAGGTGTACCATCAGTCAGACAACGGTATCCACTTTTCACCGTATATTGTCTCTTATGGTCCCAAGCCCAAAACCATGAATCAACACAAGAACGCAAACGGAGAGGCATACCCATAATAATATCTATATCACAAGTACAAAAAAATGTCACGAACCAAACTGAATCCGTTGTAGATTTTGATTTTGATTTGAATTGAGAAAATTGAATTAAATTGAATTGTGAAGATGGAAAGTGAGAAATTTGAGTGCAACCATAATCAAAATAATTAGCACTAATCAATTGAATAGTTGCCCATTTATTATTTATATGGTTTTTTATTATTTTGTAATTTTTAGATGTTGGTCTATTTTTATAGTTTGTACTTTTTCTTGACATTGCCCCTTAAGTGTAATTAGGATTTGATTTTGACACCAATTGTCACTTGAAATTGAAATCCTCCTATTGAAATATAAACTGAATCTTTTAAAATTAAAACCTCTCCTGAAACGCAGCCCGGATCTACCAAAAACTCTGATACCATGTTATAACTTTTGATTTTGATTTGAATTGAAAATGTTGAATTGAATTGAATTGAATTATGAAGGTGGGAGGTGAAGGTAGGAGGTGAGAGACCACCTCTTCTGCTGCGGAACAAATAAAGCATCCACAGTAGCATTCTTTAAAGTTGGATTCAATGGAGTTTCTATAAAAGGTTGTTGATCATCCCCTAACCACGGATCATGCCAAATCAATGTAGAACTCCTATCACCAGTTCTCCTTCTTAAGCCCATCTTCACTAGCTCACGAGCAGCCATAAAAAATTATTGAATTTCACAACCTTGTTCTTTAAAAAAATTTTAATGTATAAAAAATAGTTAAAGATCAATAGTTACGAAATAAAATGTCCAGGAACGAAATAAAGTCATATAGACATATAAAAGAGGCAATAGACTTTTCATATAAAATAAAAAATAAAATAATTATATTCCTCTAAAAAACCTCACTACAAGAAATAGTGAAATTAGCAGCAAAACTTTGCTGCTTAAAAAAAGAGCAACTATACGGCTGCAACTTGGAAAGTTGCTATTCAAAGATTAATATATAGTAGCAATTTGAAAAGTTAATATAAAAAGAGTTGACATATGGTAACAACTTCTCAAATTACCACTAAAAAATTAATATATGATAGTAGATTGAGAAATTACTGTGAAAAGAGTTAACATATGGCAGCAACTCGGGAAGTTACTACTACAAGATTAATATATGACAGCGGTTAGAGCAATTACTGTGAAAAAATTAACATATGACAACCATTTGAGAAGTTGCTGCTAAAAGATTAATATATGACAGCATTTAATTTGAGAATTTGTTACGAAAAAAGTTAACATATGGCAGCAGCTTGAGAAATTGCTGCTAAAAGAGTTATCAACATATGACAGCAACATGGGAAATTGCAACAAAAATACCGATATATGATAAGGACTTGAGAAATTACTGTGAAAAGAAGTAATACATGACAGTGACTTCCCAAGTCACTGCTAAAGGATTAACATACGGCAGCGACTCGAGATATTGCTGCTAAAAGAGTTAACACTTAGCAACAAAACTAGCAGCTGCTAATAGTTCATCTTTTAGCATCTATCTTTTGCAGCAGAAAATATTGTTGTGGCAAATATTCTTTTAGCAGCAAAAAAAATATTTTGCTATTGATAATTTTTAATAGAAAATGTTGTCACTATTGATAAATTTTTTAGCCACAAAAAAGTTGTCGCTATTGACTTTTTTAGCAGCAGCACAAATTTTGTCGTAAAAAACTTAGGGCATCAACTTTTCTGCAGCCAACTTGCAACAATTCTTATTTTGGCCTGCTCTTTAAAACTATGGCAGTAATCTTTATACTTTTTGAGGCAGCAAAAACATTTGCTGCTAATTTCAATATTTCATGCAGTGACATTTATGAACAATATTATATTCATTTCTTGATTTGATTAGGATTACTTACCAAATTAATTTTTTCAACCCCAATGGTTAACTTAATTAGTAAGAAAATTTATTTTTTATTGTTAGTTAAAATTTGATTCTTGTGAACCAAATTATAAATGAAAATTTTTCTCGTTTACAAATAAATAATTTCTTAGCTTAGTTAGAGAAATAAATCTAATACAAAAAATAAAAATAGACTTGTGATTTTGTCTTGTTATTATAAAAAAAAAAAAAAAGTGTATTTTAGGGTTACTTTGTTAGAAATCAATGTAAAATTACTTTGTTTTATTTTATGAAAAAAGTGGCTCTCTTATGAAAAATCATAATTTTCTTAAATTTTTCGTAAATTAAACTATTTTTCTCGTAATTTCTTTTTAGTTGCGAAAAAAGTTTTAGTTTATGAAAATAAGACTTATCTTCTACAAAACAATAATTTTGCAAAAAATTTCCTAAATTAATGAAAAAGAAAGATAATTTCTTAATAATAAAAAAGGCACTCTTACAAAAAATCGCAATTTTCTTATTTTATTTTGTAAATAAAACTATTTTTTTATAATTCTTTTTAATTGCGAAAAAATTTTAATTTTATGAAAATAAAATTTATTTTGTGCAAAATAATAACTTTATGAAAAGTTTTTTAAGTTAACGAAAAAAATAATTTCGTAATTATAAAAAAATAACTCTTTTATGAAAAATCACAATTTTCTTATATTTTTCATAAATTAAATTGTTTTGTCATGAGGATTTTTCTTATATTTTTTAATAAATTAAACTATTTTTTCATAAAATTTTATAAAAAAAAAAGCTATTATACTTTATTTTAAAATAAAGTAACCTTAGAATTTAACTATAAAAAAACATATTTTTCTTCATTTCAAGTAGTGAAATTTTATTGGGAAATAGTCAACAAACAGAAAGCAAACATAGTTACGAACAAGGATTTGACTATGGAATAGCAAAGCCTAACTATCCAAAACCAAAAGAGAGGTTTGACGTGAAGCTATTGAATCCAGCAAAGCCAAAACTCAACTGAATTGTTGGGTCCCATAATGTGCAATTTGGCATGTGGCTCCAACCAGAGAATTATAGTGGTCAGTGTCTCAGACTTAATTCTCGAGCTGCCATTTACCAGGGCTTAATTCAATTTCATGGTAGCTTGTCAATGCCAAATTAAAGTTTTCTTTGGAGTTTTTGCAGTAATTGTGTTGCTCCAACAAACCTGTGAAAATTTATTAGGCATTCATTGAAAGAAAGGGTCACCAGATTTTGGTTATTATTTATTGGTAGCAATTAAATGGAGGCCATGAAAAAGTAAAAAATCAAGACCACCTCAATTCTCAAATTCCTGAAAAGTAAAAAAGAAAATTTAAATGCAATTATGTGTTTTGGTGATAGTTGGCAGAGGGCAATTCGTCCTGTTTTTTTTAGTAGCATCGGATGCTGCAAACATGTCCGGTTGGGCAGGTTAGAATGGGATGACTTTATAGTTTCTGATGATTTCTAGTGTCTTCCTTCCTCAATAAATTTAGGTTGGATTATTCCAAGTCACGAACAGGTCAAATTATGCATTATACAATTTTTTTTTATCGAAAATAAATTTTAGATTAAATTTAAGTGAATTGCATGTCGAGTTATTTTTAAATAATTTTAAACTTTTGAAAAAAATTAAATGTTTTATTAATTAATCTTATATCAAATGAATTAGGGATGTAAGAATTCAAGTAAACAACATATGACTGAACTCATTTTAAAATAGGGATGGTAATTCGATCGTTGGGTACCTGTTTTGACCCGACCCTAGCTTGTCAGATATTTTATATGTCTCATTTAATGGTAGAGTGGGTATGGGTAAAGTATACACCAATCCCGTACCTAATCTTATTATTATTATTATTATTTTATAAATTCTAATTTTTTCTCCTTTCACTGATTTTTGTCTGCCACCACTCTCTTCGCTCTCATCTCCCTCCATTTTTGTCTGCTACTCTCCACTCTCATGTCCTTCCATCAATTTGGTGAAAGGGTTCATTGCTCTATTTTTGTTCTTTTCATCTTAGGATCGATAGTGGATCATTTTATGATACTTCCTAATCTCCTTCAGGGCAACAGTTCCTAGTATGAAACAATAGGGCTTCTTCTCCTTACCCATCTTGCTCATTAGAATTTCAAATCCTTCTTCTCCCTTCTTTATCCCCAATCTATGCTATAGTTCACAATCACACTATTACATCCCAACTTTTGACATATGACGATCCTAGAACATGGGGAGACATAAGGTCACCCATACCCGTATAACCCACTTATACATATACAATTCATGCTTAGGATCATACCAAACCTTATATAATAACTCATTTAAAACATTATATGAAAACCTTTAGTTGCGGAAGACAGTAATTTAGACACTTCACATATAATCCATAAGGAAATAATATTCATAATTCACTTGAAAACCTTAATAAATAACATCTCAAAATAACATCAAAAATAAATATTTCCGGAGAATCTAACGACAACCCTTCATTGCATAGTATTATTATAAACTTGGACAAGGAGTTTCCCCAAGCGAAATAGAATGCTTAAGCTATCACCTTACCTCCTCATATTGCTCATCTGTAACCACACAAGGAAAGAAAAAGAGGTGAGATAAATGATCTCAATGAGTAAACAATATCGCATATGCATTAACATATCTTCCTTAAAAAGGCAACACATAGCTTATACACATAGTTCATGATTTATAATTCATGAGTCAAGTTGCAATTAAGCAATGGTTCAATTTAACAAGTTTGCAGAAATCACACTTATAACACTTAGAGAGTGAAGGCTGTTGCTCTATCACTCAAACATATAAAGGACAGGTGGCATTAAACCAAATTCCAACTCCTATCACTTAGAAGGCGTGAAGCTGATCAAGCCTCACGGCTAGAACTGCCCCTTTCTAGCTGAGGTGGCTACACTACCCCTACCATGTGCACAGGTTTCAATGATTACCCGCATCGACACAAGAACTTCTGTATAAAGGGTTAAAAATACCATAGCTAGAGCTAATGATATTCATATATATAACAATAACATTTAAGGAATCAATAACATGCATCACAATAACAATGACAATTTAACTTTTGGGCAAAAGAATACAACGATAGTGTAGTTCCAGAAAGAATATAAGTTAGGCCAATAATCACAAGGAATTATCATTGGATAACAAAATGGTTTTGGACCAAATGTCCTTTGACAACCCAAATTTTACAAAGAAATCATTTAATTATATTTTAAGATAGGAAGAACTTGCATTTCAAAGATCTCAAAGGCTCACATAACATGATATCACATATTTGTAACATAACATAATGTTACTCACACTTGTAGTATGAATATAGTGTTTGCTCACCTTGTGGTTCATTCGCTCCTATTACACGTAACCCTTTTGAACCTCTAAAGCTCCTTAAGCTCTAACATAATATTTAATTTAATACTTAGTATTTATTTAATCATGATGCTATCCTTTCCCATAAATACCCCATGCACATAAAACATTCACATATACTTAGATTTGCACATATAAATGCACCTCATCACTTGCACATACATGTTGACTTTAAAAGTCTCATACACTTAGCCTTTATAGGCCCACATGAAAACACATTAAAATCATGTCAATACCTTTCTAAGGTCAATACAATATCATTACCTCAATATCAATTTACTTTAACAATTATCTTAGTACACTTAACACTTTCATACATGTCAACTTAACAAATAACCTTTCAAACATCATGCTTATCTCTTATGACTAATTCTTTCAATCAATCTCTTCATAAATTCAAGATCATTAATTCATTATGGATTCATCATAAAATCTATTTCTATATTATCCAATCACATTCACATATTAATCACATCCTAAGGTTAAGATATTTTAATTATACCAAATTGCCTCTAATATTATCTAGGGTCATTCCTTCAACTAACATGCAATTTAATCATTTATCATCCATTCATACATGTTAATAATTATTAAAATACATTGCATAAAAATTATAGACATTGGGATAAAAATCCCATGGCAGCCCGAATGCTCTTATTAGAGGAAAAACTGAATTTTCTTACTTTTCGTATTTTTTGTTTATTATAGTAATATGTAAAAACATAGTTTAGACAAAGATTTTCATATAATAAAAAAAAATCATTTTAGAATATAAACATGTAGGAATCGGCCCACATATATATTCATATGCATGAATATTTTCAATTTTAGGTTTTAGGATGCAAAATGACGAGTTTTCTTATTTCCGATAATTTCCAGTTATTACAGCAATATGTAAGCATGTGGTTTAAATCATTATTTTTCATTCAATCACGACAAATATCAGTTTAGAATATCAATATGTACAAATCGACAGCTATGGATATCTTTCATACATGAAAATTCCAAATTTAAGGTTTAGGAAGAAAATCATGAGTTTTAAAGCTTTTCGTGTTTTTTGTTCATTACAGCGATATGCAAACACATGATCTAAATCATTATTTTTCATCCAAACAAAGCAAATATCAAATTAAAATTCTTCCATACACAAATCGGCAGGCATATGTACATGAAATCATGGAATTTTCCAACTTCTAAGTTCTAGCACTAAAACCTTGAATTTCCTTATTTTCTGAAACTTTTCGGTCATTACAGTAATATATAGAAATATGATTTAATGCAATATTTTTCATCAAAACATATCAAAAATTATTTTAAAATTTAATGATGCAGAAATCGGCCCTCTTTGTATGGTTTATGGATAAAAATTTTAATTTTGAGTCATAGGAATCACCTTTGGAGAAATCGCTTAAAAAGATTTGTATTTTGGTAGAGAATTAGATTTCTCTTTCGAAAAATACCCAAACTTAATCAAATCTATAAAAATCAGTAAATACCCAGTACAAATTAATTTTCTCACAATTTAATTCATAGATATCGGCTAAGGAATCGAAAGAGAAGAAAACTTACGACTATGGTCAAGAAATCACAAAGTTGAAAGGTGTTTTCTTAATTTCAGTAGAGAGAGTTGTTTTGAGAGAATTTTTCTGTCAAAATATAGAAAAATAGAGTGGTGGCTGCTGGAACACTAGGGATGGCCAAAAATTTGGTATTTAAATGTAGGATTTTAGGCAATTTCCACTAATACCCTTAATGAGCTAGGTTAGGAGGGTTTTTGAGTAATGGGCTTTTAGGTATTTGAGTTTTTTTATTTAATTTAGGGGCTAATTATAGGTAATTAAAATAATTATATTTTTCTTATTATTTTCTATAGTATTTCCCCTAAAAATATTTATTTAAAAATTATTTTAAAATACTCATAAATTATTTTATGCTTAAAAATTGTCTTTATGTATGAAAATTCATTTTATTTAAATAATTTATATTATGCTAATGAATTTCATGTAAATCATTTATTTCATAATAATAACTTATTTTATACATATTAAAATTAATTTAACATGCCACATACTCATCGATCACATAGCACATAAATTTCCATAAATCACACACTTAGCTTTAATAGTTCTAAATCAAGCAAATTGTCATGAAAATTTTTACGGTAGGTGTGGGTTATTACATTCTCCCTCCTTAAAATAAATTCATCCTCGAATTTAAATTCTTACCTAACTAATCTTGAAAAGCAAAGGATGCTTCTACTACATCTCGTCCTTGGCTTCCTAAGTGCACTCATCTATCCCATAATTTTGCCATTGGACCTTAATCATGGATATTTACTTGTTTCTTAACCTCTTTACTTGTTGATCCACTATAGCTATTGGTGATTCCTCATAGGATAGCTGCTCATCTAACATAACATCAGAAGGTATGAACCCTCAAATTTGTATCCTTATGATTTGGCTACAGCTTGACACTTACTAAGAATAGTGCGCTATGCATAAGGCAGTCCCCCTAGCCAGTTAGTGGGAAAGGGTCAAGAGGGCAGCGCCCCTTGCAGGGTGCAGGGCAGCGCCCTGTTGAAAAATAAATTTCTTGAATCTTTCACTTCTAGTCGACTACTTTTCAATCACGAACTCATAGAATCAAACCAAGCTCAAATTAGAACTGAAACAGACCCGAAATGGACGAAAAAGCAGGAAACAGGTCGAACCAGCCGGCCAGTGTGCAAGAGGCGTGCCAACGCTCTGGATGGCATGCCTGCCTCATAGGTGGCATGAAATTCATGCCAGCGGTAAGGTGGCACGCTCAACGTGCCGCCGACACCCCCTTCACCAGCTTTATTAATAGAGCCTCCTTCCAGCTCATTTGGGGGGAATTCTAAGGCAGAAATTCTCTCTTATACTGATATACTTGTTGCTTTTAGATTCAGATTCCAAGTCTTTTGAATTCAAAGTGGAGTTGAGATCTGGAGCTAAGCTTGTTCCATTCATCCGAAAGACAAGGAAAGCAAAGGTATAATCTTCTTTCCATTCTCAAAATTCTAAATTTAGATCTAAAATTCTCTTTAGATCTAAAACAGAAAAAGATCTAAAACTTATTAATTTAAGAATTAGAATTAAATTAATAAACAAATCAACACCTTTTTTCTAGAACCCCTCCTTCGCAAGAAGGAAGAATTGCGTGGGGTTTGATTCTTATTCGATGGGATACGCAGGCTGCCATTTTGAAGGGCATCAACTCCAAAATCTTTTTGTTAACATTTTTCCCTTTTACTTTGATTTATTTATGTTGATCTTTTATTTCTGATTCTGTGTTAATTTAGTTGAGGAATGTGTGCTCTTCCTAGTACCCATAAGGGCTAGAGGAAAGATCCTCTTATTTTATTCGTTTTGATCTTGTAATAATTAAGTAGGATTTATTTTGCTTATTTATCTATAATTGTCATTCCATCTTAGCATATATATCTGTTTCATGCATCATTCTATTCCTATTCACACATACACGAAAATTCCTTTTTTAAGAGTTATTTTGTAATTTTTAGCCAAACTGAAGAAAATTATATTTTCTCAATTGTGTAATTACCAAAACCCGATCCTCGAGTCCTCTTTGGTCACTCGCGGATTAGTGCATTTTCCATTGGGATAAATCAAATATTTTGTGGAGTCAATCATGTTGAGTTTTCTTTAATTTTCCCAATTAAAACAATTAAATTAAAGTGGTGACTCACTTTCATAACATCAAAATCACAAAAAATCAATTTTCTAAACTTACAGCGAGTTCCAATCGTGGAGTTTCACTCGAAGAGCATTTCGATTTCTCGGCGGATCGGATCGATACTCGGGCGAGACCTCATAGTTGGCGACTCCACTGGGGAGTTAAAATCTTTTTCAAATAAAAGATAAAGTGGATTACTTTTGGTAAAATACCGATTTTGGCTTTAAACTTGAAATAACTCTGTCATGCATCACTACATCATACTCCTTTTCCAAAAACCCTAGCTTCTTAGGAAAACAAAGGATAGAAAGTAACATCGAGTGGGCAACCTTCCTTAGGTCTGTTTGCCGATAGTAAAATCATCCAGCCCACGACGTATCCTCTAATCCTTTTAGAGGTGTAACGAGTATGCACGTATCATTGGACCCATGCGAGGCTCCTTGTCTCATATGTGGTTAGGTATATTGCATCTTTAGTGTGATGGGTTCCTTTTAAACCACCCTAACCCTTTCATGTAATGACTTATAGAACCTTTCTTTAGGATTTTATGCACCATAATACTAAACTTGGTATATCATTATCATGAAACCTTTTCATTCATGCATACATGCATGCATAGCTTGAACCTTGTGAAGAGTCAAAAACCTATCCAAAACACCTTCAAATCCATAGCTCATGACCTATGGTCCACTTAAATCCATGGTCAAAACCCAAAATCCATGGTTCACCTAAACCCATGGTTAAAACCCAAAGCCCATGGTCAACACCCATGGTCAAGACCTAAAGCCCACGGTCCATCTAAACCCATGGTCAAAATCCAAAGCCCACCTAAACCTATGGTCAAAACCCAAAGCCTATGGTCTACCTAAACTCATTGTCAAAACCCAAAACCCATGGTTTACCTAAACCCATGGTCAACACCCAAAGCCCATGGTCCACCTAAACCTATGGCCAAAGCCTAAAACTCATGGTTCACCCAAAACCTATAGTCCAGTCCTATCCAAACCCATGTCAAACTCATAGTAAAAATAAACCCATTTGTGTTACCCTCATCCTTATCCATAAACTCTTACCCAAGCTAAACAATAATTTAGCTTTCATCTTTCATAGTCCTTACCCAAGCTAAACACTGATATAGCATTATCCTCAACCATCTTTACCAAAGCTAAATACTGACTTAGCATCACTCTTATCCTTACCCGAACTAAATGCTGACTAGGTTTCATCTCTTACATCACTATCCAAACCCATGGCCCATCTAAGCCCATGATCTAGTTAAACCCATTACCCAACTATCACCAAACCTATGGTCCACCCAACTCTATTGTACATCCATACCTAATCGCAAAACCCATGGTCACTCTATCTTTAAGCCCATGGTAAACCATTCATAAATCACAATCCCAATCACCCAAAGCTAAATTCTGATCTAGCTATTCAAAGCTAAAATCTGACCTAAGCACCCCAAGTTAAATTCTGACCTAGCCACTCAAAACTAAAATCTGATATAGCCACCCAAAGCCAAAACCTGACCTAGCTCCTTTAGCTAAATACATACCTAGCTAACATCATACACCTCTACCCTCATCTTTACCCATACATAGTCAACCTAACCATAAGACACTGTCATCCACTGTCATTAAACCTAAGATCTTGTGGTTTGTCACACCTTCCTATAACCCTTTTTTCCAAAGTTGGATACTAACCTAGTTCCTTTTCCCTTTCAAAGGTTGACATGATGTCTGTTGCCGAAGATGAGATCATCGCTACTAGAGCTGATGAAATTTTTAACGAACTTCTTGCTAAGTTCTCTAAACACTAGAAAACTATGATGAAGAGGCAAGAAGCCCTTTTCCAAGACATGCTCAATGCCCAAAGGAGGGCTATCATAGAGGATGTCCGTACCATGCTGGAATAGGCCTCCCTGGCTCAAAACCCAACTGACCCAAAACCATTCAAAGCTGACTCGAAACCCGCCTTTTATCCTATTTATGGATCCACTTCTAGAGTTGAATCCAAAGACAAAGAACTTGCAAACACCGACATCATTCCACCACTACCTATTCCATCACCTGAGTTCCTCAGAAACAACTCACTCTATCAACCCATGATAGTTCAACCACCAAATTTCATCCCTACTCTCACTTCCCGACCCGTGGATCCTTTCCAAAGGAAGGAAGTCAACCCTGAAATCAAAGCCTTCATGGAAAAAGTGAAGCATATGGAAAAAATGCTAAAGAATCTTAAGAAGAATGAGAACCTGGTTGATATAGGCTCCTTGAGCTTATTTTCCAATGCAAGAAAAGTTAAAGATGCCGAATTTGGACAAATTTAATGGTACTACTTGCCCTAAGATCCATTTAAAGATGTATGTGGGGGCAATGCATCCCTTTGGTATCAATAATGAGCTCCTTGCTCAATTTTTTCATCAAACCCTTACTGATGTTACCCTAAGATAGTTTATTAACTTGGATGACACCCAAAAATAGACTTGGGAGGACATTTGCAAGGCATTTGTTGAACAGTACTACTATAATAGTGAAGTGGACATTACAAGAAGGGACTTAGAAACCACAAAGTAACTTCCAAATGAGTCCTTCTCCATGTTCCTTACTAGGTGGAGGGCTAAAGCTACTCAAATGGTAAACAGGCCAACCAAGCAAGAACAAGTGGATATCATTATCAAGAATCTACTTCTTGCCTACAGAGCCCACTTATTAACTCAATACCTACCCACCTTCAGAGCTTTGGTTGCAACCGCATCAAAAGTTGAAGATTGCATCCAAAGTATATCATTTCAAGTTGAATTCCCCACCACCAACCTGAACAGTGATGAGAAATATAGTTCTAACTCAACTCCACCTTACCTAAGCCCTAGAAGGCATGTCATGGAGTAGTTCAAGTTCAGCTAATCTAACCTGTCTAAGATTGAATACCAAGTCTAAGCTTGAGTCTAAGTTTGAATCCAAATCTGAGTTAGAGTCTGTCGTCTTATTTTTTCTTTATTCTCGTCGACCATAACAGTTTCTTTTGTCATCTTGCAATAAAGTTTTCTTTATAGTAATGCACATACATTTTCTTTCATCTTCCTTATTTAGTCCAGCATGGATGAGCCATAAAAAAGAGAGAGAGAAAAAAAAATAAAAAAAAAAGAGAAAAAGAAAAAGAGGAAAAAAGAGATGAACGAGCAATCACTTAAACCCATCACAATTAGCGTAAATCAAAATTTGAGGTGCTCACAAATTAGCTATCACTTCATCGGCTCCTAATCAAAGAAGGTCAAATAATGGACCTCTCATTAAACAATTGAAGCACAAAGAGCAAATCAAATGGAATTACCTATTGCACATTAGGTAATCAAATAATGCACCTCAACAAGGGCAACAAGTTCAGAAAAGGCCTTTGTCAAATCTAGAATTCAAAGGCCAGAGCCTCTCAAAGCAGCGGCTTAAATCATGGTGGAATGTTTTCTCCCAAAATACAAGCTCGCTAAGTTGAAAACCCAAAAAGGGTAGCTTAGGCAAAAGTTAAAGCTGAGAGAGAGAGAGAAAGAGAAAGAGAGAAAGCTCATCCAAGTCTTCTTCCCTCATGTCCAAAGTTGTCAAATCATCTCTAATCAATCTATCTCATCTAATGTCATCCTTCCTAACTAAAGGTTTATTCTATAAGGATATACAATCTTCTATGCCCTTACAATGGGGGGCATGTCTTCCTAGGTCGTCATATGTTGTCAATCCATCCTGTCGCTTAGCTCAAAGAGCTAAGGCATAATCACTCATACATATCTCCAGTATATCACATCCTTATCTCTCATTTTAGAAGCATGATCTCCAATTTATCTTCTTCCACTAGCCCTATAGCCATTCCTAAAGGCTCTTTGTTTCAACTAGTGTAATTTACAATTAAGTGTCACTCCAAGAGTCTCTTCAATCTCAAATAACAAGAAAAGTTTGACTTGCTCTTTTCCATGATTTATGCTACAAAAAGCAAAATCATACAACCTCAATGATTCTTTTCAGAAGTTTCAGCCTACCTTCAAACCATTCTCAAATTTTATGAAATCATATTATTCCATCCTAAGCCTCATCGGCAAATCATACCACATACCATCCATTCCTTGGCATAGTCTCAAAATGAATAGAACTAGAATTCCCAAGTCTATCAGGGTTTATCATCTTTAAATCTATTTTCCTTGGCAAAATCGGAAGTCGAGGCATATCTCCCAAAAGCCTTCATTAAGAAGCCTAAACTAAAAGCCTTCATTAAAAAGCCGAGATCCAGAAGCCTTCATTAAGAAGCCCAAAACCAAAAGCCTTCATCAAGAAGCTTAAATCTAGAAGTTTCAACCTACCTTCAGACCAAGAAGCCTTCACTAAGAGGTACATGACCTAAAAGACTTCACCATGAAGCCCAAATCCAAAAGCCTTCACCATGAAGCCTAAAACCAAAAGCCTTCATCATAAAGCTTAAACCAAGAAGCCTTCACCATGAAGCCCACTCCTAAAAGGCCTTCATTTATGAACCCCATGATCTCCTTTAAGGCAAAATCAGACTAAGCCTTTCAAATGGATTTCCTAACCAGACCTACCCTCTTTAGCCAAGACCTTTCCCTACAAGGACTAATCTTCAACCGTAACTTTCAATGGGCAAACCAAGCTGAGCCATAACCTTCATCTTTCAGAGACATAACCTTCTCTAACACCAAAGCTGAATAGATAGCTTTGATCCCAATCCTTCTAACATCAAAGCCGAATAGATAGCTTTAATCCTAGCTTTTTGCTTTGATCCTAACTTTCCCAACCAGCAAGGCTAAACAAATAGCTTTGATCTTATTCCTCCCAACACCAAAGCCGAACAGATAGCTTTGATACCAGCTTTTAGTTTTGTTCCTATTCCTCCTGACATTAAGGCTAAACAAATAGCTTTGATCCTATTCCTCCCAACACCAAAGCTGAACAGATAGCTTTGATCCCAGTCCTTCTAATACTAAAGCCAAATAGATAGCTTTGATTCCAACTTTCCCAACCAACAAGGCCAAATAGATAGCTTTGACTATAATCCTTCCAACCACCAAAGCCAAACAGATAGCTTTGATCCCAATCTTCCCTAACATCAAAACCAAACAGATAACTTTGATCATAATCTCCCCGAAAGTAGGGTCGAACAGGTGGCCTTGCTAAACCAATTTGAATTCCCTAGGTGGACCAAATCTCCAAATCTTTTAAAGTCTAGGCAGAACAGATAGCCTTGATTAAAATTCACCAAATCATCTTTACCTCCAACAATTAGACTGAACATACAACTATAATTGAAGATCACCATGACCATTCTCACATCCAATGCTAAGGTCAAGCTAATAGCCATTAACAAAACCTCATTTATCCAATGGGACCTCTCCCAAAAGGTTCATATCTTTATACCATGTTCGTCCTTCATAAGGTTCAGTTTGCACAAAGCATGAATGTCCTCATATATGATAAGCACAAGCAGATATTGCAAGCCTAGAGTTTGATAGGGTATAGCTCAAGTTCTGACATGGCACAACCTAGAATCTGACATGGCAAAAGAACATATAAGCCAAAAATCTGATGTTGCAAGAGCACAAGCCCAAAGTCTGATATGGCATCTCTTCCTAAGGTTCACTATCATCAGAATTGCCTTTTGCTTAAAGCCAATTCTGATGAAGGGGTAGCTGTGAACCCTCAAATTTGCACCCTTATGATCTGGTTGCAGCTTGATACCTACTAAGAATAGTGCGCTATGCATACGGCAGTCCCGCTAGCCGATTAGCGGGTAAGAATCAAGGGGGCAACGCCCCTTGCGGGGTGCAGGGCAGCACCCCGTTGAAAAATAAATTTCCTGAATCTTTCACCTCCAATTGACTAATTTTCAATCACGAACTCATAGAATCAAACCGAGCTTGAATTGGAATTGAAATGGACCCGAAACAAACAAAAAAGCATGAAATAAGTCGAACCAGCCGGCTAGCACGTAAGAGGCGCACCACCGCTCTGGGTGGCACGCCTGCCTCTGGGCGGCAGGCAGCATAAAATTCGTGTTGGTGGTAAGGCAGCACGCTTAACGTGCCGCTAGACACCCGGCATGTCACCGGTGCCGCATATACCGCCAGTGACATGTTGGTGCTGTCGCCGGTGCTGCCAGCGCCCCCTTCACCAACTCTATAAATAGAGTCTCCTTCCAACTCATTTTGGGGGGAATTCCAAGGCAAAAATTCTCTCTTATACTGATATACTTGTTGCTTTTAGATTCAGATTCCAAGTCTTTTGAATTCAAGGTGGAGTTGAGATCCGAAGCTAAGCTTGTTCCATTCATCCGAAAGACAAGGAAAGCAAAGGTATAATCTTCTTTCCATTCTCAAAATTCTAAATTCAGATATAGAATTCTCTTTAGGTCTAAAACAGAAAAAGATCTAAAATTTATTAATTTAAGAATCAGAATTAAATTAATAAACAAACCAACACCTTTTTTCTAAAACCCCTCCTTCGCAAGAAGAAAAAACTACGTCGGGTTTGATTCCTATTCGATGGGATACGCAGGCTGCCATTCTGAAGGGCATCAACTCAAAAATCTTTTTGTTAACATTTTTCCCTTTTACTTTGATTTATTTATGTTAATCTTTTATTTCTGATTCTATGTTAATTTAGTTGAGGAATGTATGCTTTTCCTATTACCCATAAGGGCTAAAGGAAAGATCCTTTTATTTTATTCGTTTTGATCTTGTAATAATTAAGTAGGATTTATTTTGCTTATTTATCTATAATTGTGATTCCATCTTATTATATATATCTGTTTCATGCATCATTCTATTCCTATTCACACATACACAAAAATTCCTTTTTTAAGAGTTATTTTGCAATTTTTAGCCAAATTGAAGAAAATTATATTTTCTCAATTGTGTAATTACCAAAACCTGATCCCCGAGCCCTCTTTGGTCACTCCTGGATTAGTGCATTTTCCATTGGGATAAATCAAATATTTTATGGAGTCAATCATGTTAGGTTTTCTTTAATTTTCCCAATTAAAACAATTAAATTAAAGTGGTGACTCACTTTCACAACATCAAAATCACAAAAAATAAATTTTTTGAACTCACAGCGAGTTCCAATCATGGAGTTTCTTCCAAAAAGCATTTCAATTCCTTAGCGGATTAGACCAGTGCTCGGGCGAGGTCTCACAGAAGGTGATAAGAAATGAGATGGATCTGACACATACTTCCTTAACATAGAGATGTGAAACATAGGATGCACATGTGCCATAGTTAGGGGCAAGGCAAGTCTATAAGATACCTTCTTAACGTTATCCAAGATTTCAAAAGGACCAACAAAATGAGGTGATAACTTCCCCTTCTTGCCGAACCTCATAACACCTTTCATTGGAGAGACTTTCAAGAAAATGTGATCCCCCACGGCAAAGTGTACGTCCTTCCTTTACGGGTTCGTATAGCTCTTTTATCGACTAAAAGCCATTTTCAATTGATCTTGAATCAAAGGTACCTTCTCGATAATCTCCCTAAGCAACTCCAGCATTTCCATATACTTGTCTCCAGGCTCCACCCAATAAACTGGAGAATGGCATTTCCTCCTATACAAAGCTTCATATGGTGCCATACCAATGGACGAATGATAGCTGTTGTTATAGGCAAATTTAATCAAGGGTAAGTACTTATCCTAGCTACCACCAAAGTCCAAAACACACATCCTTAACATATCCTCTAGTGTCTGAATTGTCCTTTCAAACTATCCATCTATTTGAGGGTGAAATGTAGTATTGAAATCAAGTTGTGTTCCTAAAGCTTCTTACAACATCTGCCAGAACCTTAAGGTGAATTGAGTTCCTCGATCCAAGATAATGGAAATTGGCACTCCGTGTAGTTTCACGATCTCATCCGTATACAACTGTGCATATTGAGCTGCAGAATATATGGTCTTAACTCCTAGAAAATGAGTATACTTTATTAATCGGTCCACTATGACCCATATAGAGTCATATCCCTTGGAGGTTTTAGGCAAGCTAACAAGGAAGTCCATAGTGATGTGCTCCCACTTCCATTCTGGTATTTGAATTTCTTATAGCAATCTTGAGGGTCATTGATGCTCGTACTTGACTTACTAGCAAATCAAGCAGGACACTATAAACTTAGCCATATCCTTCTTCAGTCCAGGCCACTAATAGTTAGCTTTCACATAATGGTACATCTTGGTAGTTGCAGGATGAGCATAGTAAGGTGTCTGATGAGCCTCCTTCAGTATCCTTTCCCTTAACCCATCCACATCAGGCATGTATACTCTTTTTTCCACACTTTAAAACTCTATTGACCACTTTAAACTTAGAGTTCTTCCCTTCTTTCGTCTCATCCTTCTACTCCACCATGTACAGGTCCTTATCTTGTGAATCCCTTATTTCTTCTATTAGCTTGGACTTCACTTGGAAATGAGCCACTAAAACTCTTGATCCTCCAATCTCTAGCCTTAAACCTTGACTAAACAATTCCTTTACGATCGACTTCTTCTATATAATCATATGGGCTAGGCTTCCCATCAATTTCTGACTCAAGGCATCTACCACTATGTTTGCCTTCTTGGGGTGATAAAGATTCTGACAATCATAGTCCTTTAACAGTTCAATCCATCTCCTCTGCCTTAGGTTGAAGTCTCTTTGGCTTAAGATATATTAAAGACTCTTATGATCTGTGTAGATCTCACACTTTGTTCCATACATGTAATGTCTCCAGATCTTTAGAGCAAACACTATGGCAGCTAATTCCAAATCATAGGTAGGGTAATTCATTTCATGCCTCTTCAGTTGTCGTGATGCATAGGTGATGACTTTACCATTTTGCATCAAGATGCATCCAAGTCCTACACTCAAAGTATCACAGTATATGGTGAATCCTTCTTCTCCTTCGAGTAATGCCAAAACTGGCTGATATTAAGCATTTCTTTAGCTTCTGAAAGCTCTCCTTATAGGACTCTTCCTAATTGAACTTAACTTGCTTTCTGGTTAACTTGGTCAATGGGGCTGTTATCTTAGAAAAGTCCTATACGAACCTACGATAATATCCAACCATGCCCAAGAAACTCCGTACTTTAGAAACCTTTGTGGGTCTTGGCCAATCTACTATTGCTTCAAATTTCTTAGGATCAACTTGAATCCCTTCCTTACTTACTACATGTCCCAAAAAGTTGATAGACTCCACCTAAAACTCACATTTAGATAACTTAGCGTAGAGCTGCTAATCACATAGCGTTTGAAGCATGATCCTCAAATGTTCTTCATGTTTTTCTTTACTCTTAAAGTAAATCAAGATGTCATTAATGAACATGATCATGAACTTGTCAAGGAATGGCCTGAGCACTCAGTTCATTAAGTCCATGAAAGCAGTAGGAGCATTTGTCAAACTGAATGGCAAAATCGTGAACTCATAGTATCCATATCTAGTACGAAAGGCAGTCTAGCAGATGTCTTCTCTTCAGATCTTTAGTTGATGATAGCCAGACC
Organism: Reutealis trisperma; assembly: GCA_947687605.1. Taxonomy (NCBI): domain Eukaryota; kingdom Viridiplantae; phylum Streptophyta; class Magnoliopsida; order Malpighiales; family Euphorbiaceae; genus Reutealis; species Reutealis trisperma. The sequence continues at coordinate 123,135 of CANTUT010000674.1, forward strand.
TTAAGTCAATCTTGGAGAAGTGACCAGCTCCTTGCAATTGATCAAACAGATCATCAATCCTTGGTAAAGGATACCTATTCTTCACAATGACTTTGTTAAGTTGGCGATAATCGATGCACATTTAGAACGAGCCATCCTTTTTCTTTATAAACAGCATTGGAATGCCCTATAGCAAGCTACTTGATTAGATAAAACCCTTATCGAGTAGATCATGCAGTTGCATCTTTAATTCTTTCAACTTCATTGGTGCCATACGATATGGCAGTATCGATATAGATTGCATACCAGGTAGCAGTTTAATGTTGAAGTCAATCTCACGGTCAGGTGGTATTCCATGTAGGTCTTCTGGAAAAACATCTATGAATTCCTCTATCACTGGAATGCTCTTATCTCAAATAGCAGCCTCCTTATCAATATCGATTATATGGGCTAAGTACGCTTAGCACCTTTTCCTTAACATCCTTCTTACTCCCAAAGCGGATATCAAGTTCAGAGGATTCTCATTCCTATCCCCCTAATACATGAACTTCTTTCCATCCTTAATTCTAAACTCAACTAGTTTCTCCCTATAGTCTACACAAGCTCTATGCTCGTATAACCAATCCATCCCCAAGATCACGTCAAATTCTAGTACATCTAATTCTAGCAATTCCACAGTAAGTTTTTGTCTATTAATATCTACCTCACATCCCTTGAACCCATACTTTACTTCCATCACCTCCCCCAAAGGAATTGATACTACTAAAGATTCACTCATTAATTCCTTATTTCTACCCAAACTCTTAGCAAAACAAGGTGACAAAAAAGAATAAGTAGCACCATAATCAATCAAACATTTTGCACTAGAATTTTGGATGGGGATAATACCTGTAATGGCTATGTGCGAAGTGTGGGCCTCTTGCTGATTTAAGGCGAAGACTAGACCTTTGCCCTTATTCTCCATTACAGGTGCATTCCCAGCTTCTGGCCCTTTATCCTTAGCTCCTTGCCCTTGCAATTGGAATGGTCTAGATTGTAGATGTGCTATGGTCCCATTCCCTTGACTCTTTCTCTGAGGGCAGTCCTTAATGAAGTGTCCTATTTGCCCACACTTAAGGCACGCACCAAAATCTTTTTAGCAAATTCTAGGATGTTTCTTTCCATATTTACTGCAAGTGGGAAGTTCCTACTTGGCTTGACCATTTCGTGGTCCATGTGTTAAAGATTCATTCCTTAGGCCTCCTCCTCCTCCATGCTGTCCTTCATAACCTTTGTTCCTATGCTTCCCCTTCAGGTCCCATTCAGCTCGTTCAGCTCTCTCCGCCTTATACCTCTTCTCTATTATCTTGGCTTTATCTACTAGCTAGGCTAAGGTTGGAAATTCCATTACTACCAATGAATTGAACAAAAGCATGATCAATCCTCTTGAGAATCGGTTGATGTGGCTAGCTTCAGTAGGAACAATGTTGATAGCAAATTGGCTAAGATGATTGAACTCCTTTGCATAATCTGATACTGACTTCTTTAACTTTTGCTTTAGTTGTTCGAATTTCAATGCTCTATCTTGCCTTTTGCCTTCAGGCAAGAACTGATCCATTACTTCTTGTTTGAACTCTACCTACATAGGTGGGTCCACCCCATAAAGTCACTCTTTGATGTTTCTCTCATACTAGTACCAAGCTTCCTTCTTAAGTTGGAGTCTTATCAACTCAATCACTTAGGCATCTAAGCAAGACAATTGACGGACTAACTTATCTATCTCATCCAAGAATTCATGTCGGTGATCGCCCTCCTCACCATAGAAGGTAGGCGGCTGCAGCTTCTTGAACTTCGCTACGATCATCCCTTCATCAGGTAACTGCTTCCTTTCTCTCCAAGCAGGTGCCACTATTGTAAATGGTGAAACTCTATTTCTTTCTTGTGTTAGCGGTGCTTCCTGCCTTTGAGCTCACAGATCATCCAATTCCTTGCGCAAGTCTCTCATTTCCTTACATATAGCTTGCACCTCTTGTGAAGATGCTTGCTTACTAGAGCCTATAGTCGATGCCCTTGAGTTGGATCTTTCTCTTGACCGTGCAGGTGCAGAGGTAGCATTCAATGCAGTATCCAAAATGGCATCAACACTTGCCCTAACAGACTAGGTAACTATGCGAACCTTCTTCTTGGGAGGCATTCTGCTTATCACGATGAGGGAATTCAGCACTAATCCCCTATTCTAACCCATTTAACCCCACCATTATACTAGCATAAACATCATGCATTTATCACATCACATCACTAAGCACATGTCATATATATATCACATATCATATAGTTTAGCACATATCACACATCACAATCAAATAGCATATATCTCATAGTATGAAAATAACCTCCTATCATCATAAGTTAATCATATTATACCAATAAAAAAATATCTCATACTAAGTGACTAGGCAGTTAAAGGAAAATATCACTCATATCATATAAAGCACTATATCGTTACATCGATCATCACCAACTACTCGTCTTAGCTCTCATGTGTCCACCACCAGGGCAATCAAGAGCGACATGGCCACTGCTGCCACATCGGTAATAGAGAAGATCTCCATCCTATCGGTGACTAGTCGAAGACAAAGACCTTGCTGGCGAATAATTTCCCCCATGCTCAATAATCCCTACCTTGAGCTGCTTCACATCCTCTCTCAAGGCATGAACCAAAAGCCTAAGACATCAGTTTTCCTCCTTCAAGTATGAGTAGTCGTCCTCTAATTTATGGATCTTGTTACAAACCTAATCAGGATTCAAGCACTCCTTAAGGTCCTCCTCTTCATCAGGGGTTTCCTCTTTTGCAGGGCAAATCACAAATACGACTCTCTTAAACATCGCCGGCCAAGTCCTTTTGCAGGTCACACGGGGTGCTCTGGGTTATGGTCCTCGAGCAGGGGTAATCTTCTTAGTCATCTATCAAAAGAATCATAAGGCAAGCAATAATAACACGGATTACTAAAACCTACTAAAATTTCGTAAAACTATACTAGCGATAGATTGCAAATGACATGACAGGAATTCCTATGCTCTAGGATTATACTTATTTAACTCGATACATAGACAAGTCTAAACTAGACTTTTAAAACTACAGCTTTGATACCAATTTTGTCACATCCCAACTTTTGAGATATGAAGGTCCTAGAACATAAGGAGACATAAGGTCAGCCACGCCCGTATAGCCCACTCATACATATACAATTCATACTTAGGATCGTACCAAACCTTATACAATAACTCATTTAAAATATTATATGAAAACCTTTAGTTGCAGAAGACAATAATTTAGACACTTCACATATAATCCATAAAAAAAAAATATTCATAATCCACTAGAAAATCTGAATAAATAACATCCCAAAATAACATCAAAAATAAATATTCACGGAGCATCTAATGACAATCCTTCATTACATATTATTATTATAGACTTAGACAAGGATTTTCCCCAAGTGAAATAGAATGCTTGAGTTATCACCTTGCCTCCTCATATTGCTCACCTGGAACCACACAAGGAAAGAAAAAAGGGTGAGATAGATAATCTTAATGTGTAAACAATATCGCACATACATTAACATATCTTCCTTAAAAAGGTAACACTTAGCTTATACACATAGTTCATGATTTACAATTCATAAGTCAAGTTGCAATTAAGCAAGGGTTTAATTTAACAAGTTTGCAGAAATCACACTTATAACACTTAGAGAGTGAAGGTTGTTGCTCTATCACTCGAACACATAGAGGAGAGCTGGTATTAAACCAAATTCTAACTCCTATCACTTAGAAGGCATGAAGCTGATCAAGCCCCATGGCTAGAATAGCCCTTTTTCTAGTTAAGGTGGATACACTACCCCTATCCATCATATTAAGTCCATGTATATAGGTTCCGATGATTACTCGCATCGGAACAAGGACTTTTGTATAAATGGTTAAAGGTACAATAGCTAGAGCTAATGGTATTCATATGTATAACAATAATATTTAAGGCATCAATAACATGTATCACAATAATAATGGCAATTTAACTTTTGGAAAAAAAAATACAATGATAGTGTAGTTCTAGAAAGAATATAAGTTAGGGCAATAATCATAAGGAATTATCATTGGATAACAAAATGGTTTTGGACCAAATGTCCTTTGACAACCCAAGCTTTACAAAGAAATCATTTAATTATATTTTAAGATAGGAAGAACTTGGGTTTCAAAGATCTCAAAGGCTCACATAACATGATATCACATATTTGTAACATAACATAATGTTACTCACACTTGTAGCATGAATACAGTGTTTACTTACCTTGTGGTTCCTTCGCTCCTACTACACGTAGCCCTTTTGAACCTCTAAAGCTTCTTATGCTCTAACATAATATTTAATTCAATAGTTAGTATTTATTTAATCATGATGCTATCCTATCCCATAACTACCCCATGCACATAAAACATTCATATATACTTAGAGTTGCACATATAAGTGCACCTCATCACTTGCACATATATGTTGATTTTAAAAGTCTCGTACACTTAGCCTTTATTGGCCCACATGAAAACACATTACAATCATGTCAATATCTTTCTAAGGTCAATATAATATCATTACCTCAATGTCAATTCACTTAAATAATTATCTTAATATACTTAACACTTTCATACATGTCAACTTAATAAATAACCTTTCAAACATCATGCTTATCTCTTATGACCAATTCTTTCAATCAATCTCTTCATAAATTCAAGATCATTAATTCATTATTGATCATAAAACCTATTTCTATATTATCCAATCACATTCACATATTAATCACATCCTAAGATTAAGATACTTTAAGTATGCCAAATTACCTCTAATCTTGTCTAGGGTCATTCCTTCAACTAACATGAAATTTAATCATTTATCATCCATTCATACATGTTAATAATCATCAAAATACATTGCATAAAAATTATAGACATTGGGATAAAAATCCCATAGTTGGCCGAATGCTCTTATTAGAGGAAAAACTGAATTTTCTTACTTTTCGCACTTTCCGTCTATTACAATAATATGTAAAAACATGGTTTGAATCAAGATTTTTCATGTAATCAAAACAAAAATCATTTTAGAATATAAACATATAGGAATCGGCTCATATATACATTCATATGCATGAAAATTTTCAACTTTAGGTTCTAGGATGCAAAATCATAAGTTTTATTGTTTCTGGTACTTTTTAGTCATTACAGCAATATGTAAGCATGTGATTTAAATCATTATTTTTCATTCAATCACAATAAATATTAGTTTAGAACATCAATAAGTAATAATTGGCAGCCATGGATGTCTTCATACATGAAAATTCCAAATTTAGGGTTTAGGAAGAAAATCATGAGTTTTCAAGTTTTTCGCGCATTCTGTTCATTATAGCGATATGCAAACACATAATTTAAATCATTATTTTTCATCCAAAAAAAACAAATATGATATTAGAATTCTTCCATACACAAATCGGCAGGCATATGTACATGAAATCATGGAATTTTTCAACTTCTAAGTTCTAGCACTAAAACCTTGAATTTCCTTATTTTCTAAAACTTTTCAGTCATTACAGTAATATGTAGAAATATGATTTAATCCAATATTTTTCATTAAAACACAAAAAAAAAATCAGTTTAGAATTTAATGATGTAGAAATTGCCCCCCTTGGTATGGTTTGTGCGTAAAAATTTTAATTTTGAGTCGTAGGAATCGCCTTTGGAGAAATTACGTAGAAAGATTTATGTTTTCGGTAGAGAATTAGATTTCTCTTTCAAAAACTTACCCAAACTGAATTAAATCTATAAAAATCAATAAATACCCAGTTCAAATTAATTTTCTCATAATTTAATTCATAGAAATCAGTTAAAGAATTGAAAGAGAAGAAAACTTACGATTACGATCAAGAAATCACAAAGTTGAAAGGTGTTTTCTTAATTTCTGTAGAGAGAGTTGTTTTGAGAGAATTTTTCTATCAAAATACAGAAAAATAGAGTGGTGGTTACTGGAACACTAAGATTGGCAGAAAATTTGGTATTTAAATATAGAGTTTTAGGCAATTTCCACTAATACCCTTAATAAGCTAGGTTATGAGGGTTTTCGAGTAGTGGGCGTTTAGGTATTTGGGTTTTTTATTTAATATAGGGACTGATTATAGGTAATTAAAATAATTATATTTTCTTATTATTTTCTATAGTATTTCCACCAAAAATATTTATTTAAAAATTATTTTAAAATACTCATAAAATTATTTTATACTTAAAAATTGTCTTTATGCATGAAAATTTATTTTATTTAAATAATTTATTTTATGCTAATGCACTTCATATAAATCATTTATTTCACAATAATAACTCATTTTATGCATATTAAAATTAGTTTAATATGCCACATACTCATCGATCACATAGCACATAAATTTCCATAAATCACACACTTAATCTGAATAGTTCTAAATCAAGCAAATTGTCATAAAAATTTCTAGGATAGGTGTGGGTTGTTACACACACTATGATATTTTCCTTTCTTACCCTCTTATTACAAACTCTTTAACTCACCGAGTCATCATTTCCAAACTTAGTGGCTTGGGATTTAACTCCGTATTTGTATCGGTCAAGTAACTAAAATTCCATTTAAGATTTCTCTTCTATTGGATATTTCGGATCAAGTCCGCCCATAATGAGAAGCTCGACCTATTGGTGTTTAGATAATTTCTCATCAGTTAAAAATTATCAGAGTAATATGCATCCAATATATAATTATCTAATAATTATATTAGAGTAATAATTATCAAAACCTTAAAAAGATGATATTGGATAGTTAAATATTATCAGAATTCTTAAGGGGATAATATCTATTTATCTACAGAAGTAACCAAAATGTAAAAAATATAGAATACACATAACAACAGATATACTCTCTGCAATAGAAAATGGAAGGACTTAGGCTATGGAAAAAGGAGATTTTCATTTGTGTATGTAATTGCTCCTTGGTACCAAGTAATCCTAGTTTGATCTTTCTATGTTTTCATGCTATAGCAAACAAGTCTTGTTTGTTATTATTTTCTTTCATTCGTATCAGAGCTAACGTGTTAGGATTCTAGTATGTTTTTAGTTGACATATAATTAAAATATGAAGTTCTTTGCTTTTTTGGTTAATTTGCTTCGTATACTTTTGGATTATGTGTTTTTACTCAAATCATAGCATATTGATTTGATTATACAAATTTTCTATGAGAAATATATGCCACAGTAATTAGTCTAGGTCCATATTATAATTTTGTTGAATATACATATATTTTCAAATCAATATATTATATGTGTAATTTGGATTGCTAGAGAATGAAATATAGCCTCATATAGTAGGCCATTTGAAATGAAAATCTAGACTTTTTGTTTTCTATGTGAAGAAGATGATGAATAGTAATAAACAAATCTTACTTTCATTGTTTATGTGTGTAACTAAAACCTCAGGATAGAGGCTTTGTCTGCTGAAAATAACTATACCATTAAACTCAGAGACACCTAAAAAATTTTGGGATCCAGAGGTGCTTGCATGATTCCATGCGCCAACTGAAGGAGCGCCTACACTTGATACTGAACGACGTGTTGTTTGGATGCTCAGCAGGCAAATGTGTTGTTTTGACAAATGACATGTCATTTCCTCAAAACGACTTGTCATTTTGCTGCTACCAGTTAAAAAAAAAAAATGTTTGCCAATGAAATGGCACGTGGGGCTGCATGCAGGACCCTCTAGGCCCTAAATTTTTTCTAAGAATTTCTAATTTTTTTATTTTTAATTATCATAATTTTTTCTAGGGTTAATAAAATTAATTTTTAATTGCAAAAATTGATTATTGGTTGTAAAAAAATAATTTTAATTGAATATGAAATATTAAAAATTCAAAAAATTATTTTTGCATCTTAGAAAAATTTGAAATTTTTCCTACAATTTTTTTATAGTATGATAAGTCCAATAAATGCATAATTTGATTAAAATTTATTTTTAATTATTGTAGTTAATGTTTCTTTGTTGCATTTTAATGAAATTATTCTTTATATTTGTTACAGAAAATTATGACAATCATGGTTTGGCTCCTAATGTTATTAGGACTACAAATAAATGGAAAATAGTGAGAAAGATGATTAAAATTTGACAAATTTAGTGATTAAGCCTTTTGATGATTGAGTGACACAAATGGTCAATCAAATCATTATTGTCAAAAATCGAATCCAGAGATTATTTGGGAATGTGGTTTGCTCACCTAATTTGAGAGGTTTGAAGCTTTGAAGTCAGCTCTGCCTCAACGTTATAGGGACATTCTAGACCTATTATAGTCGATTGTCAAAATCCATGAGCTCATGACATACTCTTAAAGTTTTTTGTGAGGTATTTTGCAAGGATAATGGCAATAGTAGAGTCAAGTTCTGGTCCATATGAATTTTCCCCATTCTTCCTAGGCCTCTCTTATGAGCTTTATAAAAGACTCATTGATACCATTCTTGTTAAATACTTGTATTATTAGATTAGAATTTGTTTCTAATTTTAACACTGTTTCTTTCAAACTTCTCATAGTTTGAGGTATAGATTTGCAATTTATCTGTATATGTGAATATTTGTTTATAAATGCATTTATTTATGTTCAATTAATTATGTTTTTTTAATTAATTGATATTTATTTAATTTATGCAATTAAATATGAATAATTGCATTTAATATTCATATGATATATGAAATTTCCAGAATAAAACTTTGCATAAATTAATTAGGTCAATAATTATATTTCATTAGGATCTTGGATGATGATTGGAAACATAGTAACCTCTTGATTCTAGACCTATTGAAAGTAATTGTTGGTATAATTAATTGATGGCAAGGTAGATGTATGTAATGTTAGACATTAATATTATATTTATGTCTTGTGTATAACTTTGTGTTCTGCAGATGGCTTATGCTTCCAAAAACATTATTGTTGAATTCAATAAAGGTGAGAAATTGAATGGTGACAATTATGAGATTTGGAGCATGAAAACATAGTAAGTGCTGGAAGAGCAAGAGGCACTTGAGTCTTTGAACACTATCATAGAGTAGCTTGAACAAGGCAACACGACCAAACACAAAAGGGATCATAAAGCTATAAAGCTTAGAAAAAGAAAAAATCCCTAGTTCACATTACTTTACTAAGACAATGATGTCATGTGCAAGTTTCAAAAGTATGATAATGAAAAAACATATGGTCCATATTGAAGGTGAAGTTTAGAGGTACATCTGCTGCCAAACTCTAATTGCTGACTATGATCTGCTACCAAACTCTAATCGCTAACTATGAAGTTTGACACTTATAAGAAATGTCTAAAGCATATAATGAGAAAATATCTGAGACATATGTCAAACATAATAGCTGAATTGAAAGATGTTGGTCATACTTTGATAGATGAATAACAATTTCAAGCTGTCATAATATCCTTACCTCAATTAAGAGCATATGAAGATGCATATGACCCACAATGAAACCATTAAGACCTTAGAAGATGCTATGCACCACTCAAGTTAGAAGAAGATCGCTTTAAAGTTGCCAAGTCAAGTGCTGATGTGTATATGGCTGGATCAATCTCACAAGGAGGTTCTGGGTGTAAGCACAAACTTCAAGGTGGATCTAGTCAGACAAGGGGAAAGGAGAGGCTCAACCAAATAAGAAGCCTAAGCAAAACTAACATGGCAAAAAAAAGTGTAACAAAAAGAGGAACATAGAAACAGTGAGATTCTATAATTGCAACAAATATGGTCACTTTAGTCGTGATTGTGCCGAGCCCAAAAAGGTACTCGTTACGACATGCTAGTGAACTTTGTGTTTCTAGCTCTATTTTTCTTATTGACTCACATTCTTTATGAATTGTAGACTTGGGAGCCACAAACCATATAGCAAAGGATTGAAAGTCTTTGTAGATTTTTTATGAGTCCTATATAGAGTAAAGTGGATGTTCGTAGGAAATAATGTGAGTCTAAGTTAAAGGGATTGGCACATGCAAGTTAGTCATACGTGGCGATTGAACTTTGTTCCTTCATGATGTGCTATTTGCTCCTTAGATTCGCCGGAATTTGATTTCAGTGTTGGTGTTGCTTATATTAGATTTTTCTTAGAATTTCCATGACATTCGTGTTAATTTGTCTTTGGAAATAACTTTTTATGGTTTTGGTTACATTTTAGATGGTTTTGTTGTTATGTATTTGGATTATGACTTAGTAGTTATAATGTTAATTTTTCTATATTTATAACTTTGCATGATTATGAGCATGATATGAATGTTTGGCATGCTAGACTTGGCTATATAGGTCAACAAAGAATGAATAGGTTAGCCAAAGAAGGATTATTGATTGATATTGAAAAAGTAGAACTATTAACTTGCAAACATTGTTTAGCTCGAAAAACAGCGAGAAAACCATTTGGAAAATGAACTAGAGTTGACTTTCCATTGCAATTAGTTTATTATGATGTGTGTGGTCCTATGAATTTGAAAGCTAGGCACAAAGATCACTTCACTCAATTTGGTTATGTCTACTTGATTTCTCATAAATATGAAATATTGAGTTGTTTTAGAAATTATATGAACTTAATTGACAATCAATTAGATAGAAAAATAAAAGCACTTAAAACTAATCAAAGCTGAGAATATCTCTTTGATCAGTTCAGAGAATTATATGATGAAAAAGAAATATAACGTCATTAAGTATTTCCAAAACTCCACAACAAAAGAATATTGTAGAAAGGAGAAATAGAACACTCATTGAGATGGTTAGGTCTATGATGGCACAAGCCCATTTACCTATCTCTTTTTGCGGAGATACACTGTTAAATACATTGTTAACTGCCACATTTATACTTAACCGAGTACCTACAAAGTCTGTTACCATCACCCTATATGAGTTATGGACTAATAGAAAACTCAACCTGTGTGCTTTGAAACCTTAGGGATGTGCCTCCTATGTATATGATTCCTCCCATATATATGGAAAACTAGGTCCAAGAAGAAAAAAAATATCTTTACAAGGTACTCTAAAACTTCAAAAGATTACGTGTTCATAGGTGAGAAAGATAGTGGAATTGTAACTAAATTTGAATCAAGCGATGTCATATTCTTAGAGAATGAGTTTCCCAAATAGGGTGTAATGGTTCAAAACCTTTCACTATTTGAAACTATGGATCAACACATGTCAATGTCACCTCATTCAAATGGGAGGATTTTAATAGATGATGAATTAGTTTCAACAACTGTTCCAATTCCATCATCTCATTTGAATGAAGGTGATCATAGTTCAAATAGGAGCAACTTAAGAATTGATGAATCTTAATAGTGTTGAAGTAATATGGAAGCATTCATCACCATTGATTTGAGATTGAAGATGATGAAACTTTTATGATTCTTCCAGAAGAAGAGGATGAGCCAAAGAATGTCAATAAGGCTCTTTTTTGCCCTGCGAAGGATAAATGGATTAAAGCATTGAAAGAAGAAATGGAGTCTATAAGGTCTAACCAAGTTTAGGAACTGGTTGATCTTGGAAGGACGACAAGCTATCAGGAATAAATGGGTTCTCAAAGTAAAGTGAAAGGCTAATGGTACCATTAAAAGGTATAAAGCCCACCTAGTTGCGAAACGATACACACAACATGAAGGAATTGAATATGAGAAAATTTTTTCACGTGTTGTGCATTTTACCTCAGTTCACTTAATTCTAGCTATTACCATAAGCGTAGACCTTGAATTACATCAAATGGATGTAAAGACCCCCTATACATGGTTCATGATATCAAGGCATAGTTGTCATTAAACTTCAAAATGAAGGATATAGGTGAAGCTACATATATTCTTGGAGTTAAATTTTCAAGAGATTGTCTAAGGAAAATACTATTTCTTTCGCAGGAGATATATATTAGAAAAGTACTTGAACGATTTAGAATGTAAGATTATAAATCTATAGATTCTCCTATTGCTAGAGGTAAAGGCTTAAGCCAAAAGTTATATCCCAAAACTTAAGAAGAAAAGGAATAAATGAGTAAAGTTCCTTATGCCAGTGTGGTTGGTAGTCTCATGTACACTATGATGTGTGCAAGACCTAACATTTGTTATGTTGCTGGCATGGTAAGCAAATATCGATCCAATCCAGGCCTAGCACACTAAAAAGCAGTAAAAAGTATTCTAAGGCATCTAAAGGGAACTATTGACTACTCACTATGCTATCAAGGATTGTGATCTATGTTTGAGAGGCTATACTGATGCTGACTGGGGAGGAGACTTGGATGAGAAAAACTCTACCTCTGGGTTTATCTTCTTACTCAATGATGGTGCCATATCATAGAGTAATAAGAAACAATCATACATAGCTTTATCCATAATAAAGCCGAATTCATGGCATTCTTTTTAGTAGTACAAGAAGTTGTGTGCCTTAAAAGGTTTTCGGATCATCTAGGGGTCACTACCAATTGCACTGATCCAATGATAACCAACTGTGATAGTCAAATGACTATTGCTTTTACAAAAGACCCTAAGTTACTTTTAAAACTAATCACATAGATATTAAATATAATTTCATTAAAGACATGGTTGCATGCAAGGAAGTAAACATGAAGTACATTCTATGCGAGAAATGGTCGTAGATCCACTAACGAAGGCTATTCTTAGAGATGTATTTATTAAGTATACTAAATCTCAAGGATTGCGTAGATATTAATGTGCTTAAAATTATTGATATTTCCTAGTGTTTAATAATGTTTTATTAATGTCTAAATTATAATGAAGTTTATTAGCATACCAACATATGAATGTTATTTGTTACATTTTTCATTATTTTTTGACAAGTGTGTCAGATAGATAAGAGATTGACTTTCTCACATGGGTAATTACCTCTATCATTTAAGTGATGTACAGAGATGAGATAAATTTTAAGTTTATTATCTAAGTGATAATGGAGAGCTCAAACTTAAAATTTAGTATATCGAACTGTATAATGACTCAAGGTCATTATGACAATGCTAAGTGATGTAAGTTTTCATTATATCTATCTTTGATGTCATATGTGAGTTCCAGGGAGATAAATTTGTGAAAGAGTAGTTATGTGAACTCAAGTTAGACATTAAGCATATATAAATTATCATCTGTATGACATTATCTTGAGAAAGACACACGCTCTATAGGAAAGGAGAAAATGTTGTAGCATGTGATTCATACCATATGTGCAAGAATCGACCAATAAGGGTAATATAAGTAAAGATCTCAACTAAATAGTGTGTGAGACCCTAAGGTAAAAATAAACCTCATAGAGTACCCTCACGATTCCTATCAGTTACTCGAGACGTAATTTAATGATTACTATCTTAAAATGTTACCTAAAGACTATAAATGATACGATCTGATGGGACATTTCTAGAAAAGCAAGTTAAGTTACAGTTGAGAGAATCGTGAGAAGAGGAAGATCATTAAAGTATCACATTAACTTGTATTCACTAGTTGACCAATTATATTTTATCTATGAGATGAGATATAATTGTGAATAAAAAGTACAATAACAAATGAGATTGTGAGAGATGACAAATGTGATAATAAGATCTAGGGTATTGCATACTATAAACTACTTTAAATCATTTAAATAATCGAGATGCTAAATATTCCTAATAAATGTATAGCACTGAGCTCCCGAATTATGTTGGTCACATGGCCTATTTTCTAAGTATGAATTGTTACAGAGAATAAAGAATATGTTCTCTTGAATTTGTTATGTTTCGCGTTAAATGCAAATGGGAGATGTTGGATATTTTAGATTGAGTCCACCCATAATGTGAAACTCGACCCATTGGCATTTAGATAATTTTTCATTAGTTGAAAATTATCTAAGTAATAAATATCCAACATATAATTATCTAATAATTATATTAGAGTAATAATTATCAAAACCTTAAAAAGATAATATTAATTAATTAAATATTTACAAAATTCTTAAGGGGATAATATCTGGTTATCTATAGAAGTGGCCAACACATAAAAAAAATATAGAATAGACACAACAATAGAGATACTCTCTGCAACAAAAAATAGATGGACTTAGGCTATAGAAAAAGTGGTTTTTCATTTGTCAACGTAATTGCTCCTTGGTATGAAGTAATCCTAGTTTGATCTTCTATGTTTCCGCTCTACAACAAGTAAGTCTTGTTATTATTTTCTTTCATCTTCTATAATTCAAATGTTTAAAATCAATAGATAATTCAAGTCTTGGAAGATGATATGCCAGCCCATTAGCAATCTATTTATGGTTAAGCAATTTCTTTATTCTAATTACAAGTTTTCAAGTTCTTAATTTTGATTATCTATTATTCATTATATTACTAATTTTATTTTATTATATGTGATTTGTAATATCCGAAGCTTCAGTTAAGTATTGAAGACATGGATGAGTAATAAGATAACAAGAAACAAGGATATTATGGATAAGGATAAAGGGGGCTTATGTTAGAAAGCTCAGTGCTAAGACAACTTGATAGGTTTAGATCCTTTGTATAGAGGAAATTAGCATGAGAATATTATCAAGTGTATAGTATAAGAGTTAAGATAAGCTAGATGTAAATGTATGAGTTAGAATGGTATTTAATAAATAAAATGTAAATAATGTTTATATATGTATGTGTATGTGTATGAATGAGTTTTAAATTATTGTTGATATGTCCAATGTGAGAATCAGGCTTTTATATTGAAGAAGAGTATATGAATAAGTAAATTAAATTGTTACTTATGAGTTTCACTAATGATTGTAAAATGAGTTGTAAATTTCTTTTGAATGTGCATGAGTGTTATTAGGATGTGTATGAGTAAGTATATATGTAGTTAAGTGATAGGTTTACAAGTATAGCATAAATTGTGAATGATTAGTTTCAAGATTTATTTGTTCTTAAGTGTTATTAGATTAATTTAACTATGAACAATGGTGAGTGTTAAATGATTAGAGGCAAGTAATATGAAGATTAAATATTAGTAGCATAACTAAAGTGTGATTAGAAGAAGAATAGATTGAAGAAATGAAGATAAGAATTGAAGTTGAATGTCGAAGTATTAAATACACCCTTATTGAAATTGACTATACCCTTATTGGAAGATTGAATGCGCCTTTTTGAGATTGAATGCACCATTATTGTAGATTGAATACACCTTTATTGAAATTGAATACACCCTTATTGGAAGATTGGATACACCTTTGTTAGAAGAGTAAAACACCTCTACTGGCCAAAGTCCAAGCTTTGGTACGCCTCTATTCATGTATAAAATGCCCATGTCTCTTTTCTTTTTAATTCCAAATTTGAGGATAGTAGCCTCCACGCCCCAGGACACCACCCAAGACACATTTACGATGAATTAAAAGTTAGCAATGAATAATAAGTCAGCTAACTTCATATTTAAAATTGTTTCTTTCATTTTTCTTCCCGTCCCTAAGCTTCTACACACTTCTTAGTTTCTTTAACACCTTAAGCTCATTTTCTCCACATTTTTCTCTCAACCAAGTTAAATTCATCATCTTTCATGAGATTAAATCACAAGAGATAGGAGATTTCAAGGGAGAATTAAGGATTGAAGGGTAAGAGTTCTCTTCGCTTCTTTCTATAGATGAGCTAAGGTTTTAAAAAGAAATTCTTGATATAAGCTCTTAAGTCTTTAAGTTTTATTAGAGATTAGTTTAATTGAAGTTTATTCTAGATATATGAATTAGTTTAAGAGTGTTATAGCATGATTAATTCAAAGATGAGTTTAATTGGATTTATTCTAGAAATCCTAAAGAAACCTTAGAATTATGTGGAGATTTTCTATAATTATGAGATATAATTATTAACAAGACTTAAGAAACATGGATTTATAGTTTAACTAAAGTTTGATTATGATATATAAGTTAGACTAAGATTGATTATGCCTTATGATTGATGAAGATAACTTTATGTTGAGTTAATTTATGGAAACCCTGGGACTATGTTCAGTTTTTACATGATTATGAGATAAATTGTTAGCAAAGTTAAAGAGATATGAATTTATAGTTTGATTAGAGAGATTAAGATATATGCTTAAGAAGTTATGATGAGAATTAAGAGAACTAGGTTATATTATTAAGAAGTCATGATGAGAATTAAGAAAAACAAGTTATGAGATTAGGGTTATGGAACATAATTAATATATGTGATTTGGAATTCATATGTGGGATTGATGAGCCAAAGAAATTGAAGAATTTCATGCAAGAATGAGGTAATTTGAGTTAAATGTGGAATGATAGTAAGTGAGATGAGCATGAAATATTTTTGCTTAACCTCTTATTAAATTATTTGTTCTAAATGAACTAGAATGATTGAGATTATTCCTGTCTTTGTTGATATTGTTATTTGTTTATTGAAATCATAAATATTGCATTGTATTGCAAATGATAAATCATGTATTTGCTATTGATAATATCATAATGAATTAATTGATACTCTGTATATATGAACATATCTAGCCAAAAACCAAGCTTAATCCATGAGTAACAAAACTCCCAACTAATAGGGAGAATCCATTAAACTATATACATAATGAATCGACTTACCAAGTTTATAAACTAGTCAAATTATCAATGCCACTAATATAGGATCAAGGGTAAGGAACCACCCTTTCTGCTCATACCATTATGGTATTCTGTCAAGGGGAAACCTCTATTCATGCCAACATGGAATTCTATTATTAGAGGCCATGAATTTAGGCACTACTTCTAATCATGAGCATTCTTTTGTTGTATGACATGAGAAATTGACCGACATGATAATATGTGAGGGCTCTGTTATCTCATGTGATCCATTGCTATAACCAAGTGATTTATTGATTGATTATATAATTCATTGTATTATGCTTCTATATACTTGTACATTACTTCATCAACCACTTATGATACCTTTTATTCCACCTATATTTCATGTTTACTGGGTTCGCAGCTCACGACATCATCCATGGATTTTTTTTCAAGTTATAATTGAAAAGTATATGGAAGATAGTAGCTAATCAAGCTGGACTTCTTAATTCCTTCTCTGTCAAGAAGTTATAAAGCAAATGCCCATGACTATGTTTATAGTTGGGGTAAATTGCATGCAAAGTCACTCAACTTTTTCTAATTTAGTCATTATCCTTCACTTTCTTACAATTTAATAACTAGTTTTAATTTTTTCATAGACTTTAATTTGATCACTAAACTTTATATTATTTTCAAATTTGGTCATTAGTCTTCAATTTTCTTACTAATTGATCACTAAGTTTTGATCACTAAACTTTGTATATTTTCTAATTTGATCACTAACCTTCAAGTTCTTCATCAAATTTGTCTTTCGTGACTAGCCTGTGAAAAAAAAATTAAAGTTTAGTAATCAAATTGTAAAAAATTGAAGTTAGTGATTATATTAGAATATAGTACAAAATTTAGTGACTTTACATACAATTTACATTTATAATTGTATATGAAAATTGTTAAAATTCAAGCGTTTCTATTTTTAGTTGCTTCGTAGTAAATAAAGAGTCATAGATGTATACATTATAGGTTATATAATAAACTGTGATCATGAAACATTATTGGGCTTTCCCTCATATGTCAGGGGTGTTGGCTATATGGTGTATGCTGATTCATAGTGGCTAAAGAAAATGTGATGAACAAAATGAATATTATATAAGCTGATTTAAGTAATAAAGAATTTGTTATCCTAAGTGTACCCATTATATAAATTCACATGAATTTATGCATATGATATTAATAAGTGTTTAAGTTTTGATCTTAGGCATGAATTGTCTGTGCTATTTATGATTGTATTTGAGATTTGCATGGATTCTACAAGTTTTTAGTAGTCTTAGACTTTCTCATACCCTAAGATTGTCGTGGCTTGAAAGTTAGATCATGATAGGATTAAGGATCAAGATTAGCAATTATATTTTTAGCTTGTTTTGAAATTTTTACATTGAATGGTTGTGCGCAATGGAGTTTGACTTGCAAAATTATCTAAAAAAGAAAGCATTTTTAAAAGGTCACTTGAATTATAATTGGAATTGGAACTGTAAAGAAAATTTTTAATGGTAATATCAATTTTAGCTTGTAAGTCACGAAATGTTCATAGCATTCATAGTAATGGTGACAATTTTCGTATCTGTAAATTCTTTTTATGGATTTATTTCCATATGGTATTGATATTTTCTTTGTCTAAATCTTTGCTTAAACTGATTTAAGTTTAATTGGATTTGAAATTCTAACTGGGTTGAATATCTGTTGATAAATGGGTATACTCATCTTACCCATCTTGTTCCTATCTTTGCCCCATTTTGAGTACGGGACAGGGTGGTAGAAAATAAACCTTATGATACAGGGTGGGTAATGAGAAATATGCCTCATATCCATCCCGTTGCCATCCCAATTTTAAAATTTGATTTGAGATTTTTTGCTAAGTTAAATGAACAAGTTCTAACTTAAATTTTAAAACTTGGTTGATAAATCATTAGTAAGCTTGCTTCGATTATATATGTTTGTCAATGGACTTGTTTATAGACTCAATACCTACCCAACCTACCCAAATCTACTTGAAAAAATTCGGCTTAGACATAATTTTTTTTTTTTTGGGCTTGCCTGAGCCCAAACTTGAAAAAGTCCGACTATTATTTGGCATATTTAAAAATATTATTTCTTTGAGGTCCGCCTAATAAGTCCAGCTTGCTCAAAAAATTTATATGTAAAAAATTATATTTCTTTTGAATACAGGCCAGATTTGGTCAAAATAATAGGCCAATATGATTAGATTAGAGCCAAGCTCAAACAAAAGTTTTGAAAATCAAGTACGATCAAATCTTATCTAGCATGTGATTTAAACAAGTCTATTCGTCCATTGTCAACATTATATTTTATATTTGTTTAATTGTTTGCTTAAAACTTAATAAATATATGAAACTTTAAGACATTAGTTTTTTATAACTAAATTTAATAAAATATTTATCTTTAAATTTATTATATTAAGAAAATATAACAATATTTTCATACAAATAAAATAATTTAGTGTAATATAACATATTTATTTTGAAATTTGGTATATAAATAAGAAATGTGAAAATATATGAAAATTAATTTATAATAGATTATTGTGTGATTAAAAGTAATTTTTTTTATATGACTTTCTAGTAAAATATTGCACATAAAATATTTAAAAAGGAAATCATTATTTTTAGATTTAGGTCGTATTGAATATAACTAAAAATTAAGTGTTAAACAAAATAGGTGATATAATTTTTAAATTGTAAAAATATTTAAAACTTAGATTTCTTATTGTATTTAATGTAAAATTTAGCTTAAAAATTTGAACTTACCATTTTAAGTGATTTTTCGCTTAATTGAGACTTTTAAAAATATTATCAAATAATTTAAAATAATTTAATGCTAAAAATTTAATTTTAAATATTAAAATAATATTATTAAATACCACCCTAAACTTGAATTACAGTATTCAATTTGACTTCAATTCGATAAATATTAATTACATAAAATTCGAACAATAATATTAAAACTCGTTTTAAGCTTAGAATAAGCTCATATTCCTACTAGACCTCAATTAAAATTAAACAAATGATATCCAAACAACTTAGAATACGCTTTGACTTTGTTTATTTGCATCTCTAAAAATTATTGTAATTCGGATTGTAAACGAGTATAACCAGCCAGTTGTGAAATTTTTTTTCAAATTCAGTTGAATTGCAAATTAAATTTATACAAATACATCCTATTTGCTATTTTTTTGGTGATATCATAGGCGAATTCGTAACAACTGTCATCTTAATATTTAGTTGAATATGATAATAAATATTAACATTTATATTATTTCCATTGTCTAATAATAATAGATTTTTTTTTTACTTGTTCTAATCTTTAAAATAAAGTAATTAATCTATTAATTTTTTAATATGTCCTTATTTAATATGCAATTTTATCAATATAAATCATTTAATTTTAATAAAATAATACGAGTCATTTAATATTAATGAAGCGATATACTAAGAAAATATTACTGAAATTTATTGATTTAACTATATTAATAATATTTTTCTTAATACGTGTGAAAATCAAAATAGATCTATTTTTATAAGATGGTGAGTAATATTATTTTTAGAAATATTATTAGAATTTTACTTTTAAATAATTAAATGAAATTTAATGATACTATTTTAAAAGTTATAAAAAAAAATGCGAATATTAATTCAAGCTACTAACACATAATAATATCATAAATAATTTGAATTCCTTATATACTAAACAAGAAAAATATCAATTAGAATCGCATATTTTCCCCATTTTAGAGAGTTAGTGGACCAATTTTTTTCTTTTTCAATAACGTCAAATCAAGAAAAACCCAATAAGCTAACTAAATGGACTTAAAAGCTCAAAATTATCAAATCAAAACGCTTGAAAGCGCTCAAATCAGAAACCATATACAGGAAAATATCTTCCTTCCCTCTCAATCTCTGCCAATCTTGCTTCGCCCTCTGTTTGTCTCAAGATTCAAGAACGATAAGTTCACTGCAAATCCATGGATTCTTCTTCTTCTTCTTCCTTTTCTTGTTTCCATAGGTGGCGTGCACCGATTTACTTCACTCTCTCAGTAGTCTTGGCTTTCATAGCCATCTCCCTTGCTCTGCACTCTCCATCAAGAGACGCAAATCCACCAGCAACCAGACCAAACAACCACCAACTTACTCTCAACGCATCAATAGCTTTAAGAAGATCTGGGTTCAATATCATGGCTGCCCTTCTCTTAATCTCCCCTGAAATCTTTCTTTTATCTCCAAATTCAACCATTTTCGCCATTAAAGATTCTGGTCTCACCAATGCCTCTCTCCCTCCTTGGTTCCTGAAACATCTCCTTCAATACCATACATCTACTCTGTTCTTTTCAATGGATGATCTTTTAAAGAAGCCTCTGGGTAGCTGTTTCCCTACTCTTCTTCCTCAGAAGAATGTTGCTGTGACAATGGTTGATGCGAAACAGAGGCTATTAGAGCTCAATCATGTGTTGGTTTCACATCCTGATATGTTTCTTGAAGAAAATCTTGCAATTCATGGTGTTCTTGGACCTTTTTCTTTTCTCGGTTCTTTTCAAGATTCTGACAAGATTTGGGATTTTTCTATTCCAGCTCCAATTTGTGATGCCGATGCTAGTTTAGTTTTGGATGTTGGTGATACCAAGAACTTGGTTGAATGGACAAGAATAGTTCGTTTGTTAAGCTCTAATGGATTTGTGTCTTTTGCAATTGGATTGAACTCCGTTCTTGATGGGATTCTTGAAGATTACAGAGATTTGTATTCTATAACGATCTTTACTCCTCCAGAATTTGAGTTTGTGGCTTCTTCTTCACCAATGCTTGATAGGATTGTGAGGCTTCACATTCTGCCTCAAAGGGTTACATACACAGAACTTGCTACTTTTCCAGATAAAAAATTACTAAGGACACTGCTTTCTGGTCAAGAACTTGAGATAACCGGCGGTTTCAATGTCACAGGAAGATTGTTCATTAATGAAGTGGAGATTGTAGCACCTGAAATCTTCTTGTCGAAGCAGTTCATAGTTCATGGGATTTCTCATGCTTTTGAGGTAGCTGAGCTCCCTGATATATCAAGATAGTAGATTGAGAAGAAAATCTTAGCCTCACACATGTACAGCCTGTTGCCTGTCCTTTTTTGTTCATCTGGGTGATGTTTTCTGCAGAAGATAGGCGTAGACTAATTGCTGCAGAGCAGCTTCAGTAATCTGAATGAGGATGCTTGAATGCAATAGCAGTTAATTCACAGAAAGTAGGTTATTTAGCTGCTGAGCCTAATGCATTTTTATAGAAAGGAATCAGGACCTGGGTATTAGCAATCAAATTGTGAAGAATTCTATAAAATGAAACATTTCCATTTCTTCATTTTTATGCATTAATCAGGCAAATGTGGAATCCGCAAGGGAGTCGGGGCTTTAGCGCAAAAAATGGACTGTCAGCTATATTGGCTAGACAGGCTATCCTCCAAAAATCCATAAATTTATCTTCCGAGAATCATAGTACTTATTCCTTAACTACAATGCCTGGAGTCAGAAACTGAAATACATGGCGATTGCTCAGCTAGAAGTACTATTTCATCCAACTCAGTTTGGTTCAATGATAGAGGCATGGTTTAAGCAGCCAAGTTCTCCTGTAACAGTTGAAAAATAGATGTCAGGCTTAATAAAAGATGGGTTGGTTGGTTGGTTCATCCATCTCAAAATCTTGTTGACGTGCTTGACAAGAAATTACTACTGCTGATAACAAAACTCAAATCCTAATGAAACTTACAGTAAATTGGACAACAATGATGAGGAAGATGAGAAAGTACCTACAACCAGCATATTCAGAAAAGTAAAGCTGCCTAAGATCTACTTGGAGACCTTGCTGCTGAAACTGCTTCAGCAATTGATGTTCCCTTCAGAATCAGAACCTAACTGATTTAGTGCAATTGAAATTGAATTGGATTTCGAATGAAAATTTAAGGTGAAAAATGCAGCAAGAGATAGGGGTGTCAATAACCTGAAACCAATATTTGCAGGCATCATAAGGGTCATTATGACATCATATGATAGAATTCCAAAAACTCAAATACCACGCACACACAAACAAAATTAATATAGCAATATATTAAAGATCTACCAAATTCCAGGATCAATACAGTGATAGAACAAGAAGGAAAAGTCTACATATACAATAAATTACATGAGAATCATATTCCCAGATTAATATTTCTGCTTGAACACTAATAACGGATATTGCAAATAACTGCTTCCAGAAAATGGACATAATTGAAAAACAAAAGTTTGTCTTCTGTGTGCACCATAAACATCATCTGGTATTGTTAGTCAAAGATATATAATGTTATTACCATATGAAAATACTATAACATTTTGTAGTGAGTTCAATGGATACAATTGTCCCCAAAAAATGATCTAAGACTCAATATTTCCTGACCTTCAATAATTACACTGCGCTCTAAATTTGAACAGAGTATGAAATATGTTGCCATGTGAAAAGAATTGCTCAGGCGAATGACCAAAACTAGTGACTTGCTCCTCAACCGGAATTTTCATATTAGGCATCCACTGACAAACTGTGACTCACCTTGGGCATTGTTGTGGCTTGCTCATCAATAACATACTCCGCATGCCGGAGCAGGAAAACGAGCGAGTATCATTCTGATCATATTTTCCCTCATCCAAGGGAATGCCGTATTGCCTCTAGTTGCTAAAACTCAATTTGTGCTTGGCCATCCATTGATTGAAGCAGCTCCTTCACTGGTCTACAAACTGCAAGAAGGAATTTGTGTTCCAATTTAATTAGGAAATAGATGCAATACGAGGTAGTTAAATAAATCATTTTAATAAGGCAAACTCCTTTACTAAGGAAGATTAGTTGATGATCTCTAAACAACTGGTAGTCAGATACAAAAACCTCAAACCAATCAACCTAATTATCCCAAAAGTGATTTGTTTTCATCATACACATAATTGCTACTAATGCTGAACTGTTAGTTTGATTTCCACTTGCAGAAAAAAAATCACAAGAATTGCAAGACATAGCCACAATGTTCTCACTGTATCAAGGGAGGAACCAACACCCCAATGTGAATTCTGCATTAGGGACAAATAAACATGTAAAAAAATACTAAACTCAGTAGATTAGGAAACAAACAATACACAAGTATAAGTATGTCCTCTAGTTACATTCAGGACCAACGCCAAGTTATATCTTTCAGTGTTTATTTTTACCACACTCATATTAGAAAATCATAAGTTTATTGGGATTTTTCCGAACTTCCCAAGCCCATCTATGCAAAATCTTAAAATTGAATTCCTCTGTATCCCTTTACCCTTTTACTTTTCGGAGATTCACACTCCATACACACAGATTATCAAAACTGAATTTGACCCATAAAGAACGAAAAACCAATGCCATGAAATCGGAAAATCATATGCATAAATAGTATTACCAAGAGAGAGAAAGGATTCATGACGGAGAAGAAACACCAACTTTCATGATGATCCTAGTCATTCTCACTCCAATTAAGGTAACATTCTCAGCTCCAACGAATTTGGAATTCCTAAATAGTCCAGCAATCTCACCCACATCCTCCTTTCCACACTCCTCCACCACCACCACACACAGCCCTCCTCTCCTCACAGTCCTCTCCATCTCTCCAACAAACCTCAACGGAAACAATGCCTCTTCTACATGCCCAGTAAAAGCCAAATCGAACACCCCATCAAAAAAGGGCAAATTATTGGGGTCAGCCTTTTTGACAAGCGGCAAAGAATCAACCAATTCAACACCAGTAACATCGATAATACCCATACTATTCAACGCCATGACTTCATGACCAGCTCCGGCGGACACACAGAGGACTCTGGAGTGGTTATGCAAAAGATTGAGTTGTTGGAGGTGTAAAAAGAAAGCGGAGTAAGAGGAGAGCTGGGAAAGCCAGGGCTTAGAGGACCAGAGACGTTGGTTTTTCTTGGAAAGAGGGAGGTGGGGACGGTGGAGAGAAGGGTCACACGTAGAAGAAGGAAATTTGAGGTGGGGTTTGGTGATTTCGGCATTTGGGGGAATGCAAGTTTGTGGGGTTTGAAGATAGAGAAGAAGAAGAGTGAATGTGGCTAAGGTTGCACAGGCTATAGAGATTTTGTTTAGGAAATTCTGTACGCGTATCTCCATTGATTGATTTGATTATTGGAGAGAAATTCAGAAGAAAGCTGAACTTTTCATCCATTCCTCGGAGAAGATGGATCCAAATTACAGTATTCCTGAATCCGTGCTATGGAGATTGGAGCGTATTACGATGTCGTTTTTTATTTTTATTTTTTTTCTTTTCCGGCTACATAAAATTATTATGATATATTATAATATTTGATTGATATCTTCTCTTATATATGAATATTTTAATTTTCATATTAGTATTGATTATATTTTCCTTAATAAAAAAATTTTTTATTTTTTTCCCTTCTATACTTTGTATAAATGGCCTAATATTATTAAATAGAAGATCTAAAAAAATTATTTTTTTCTCTATATTTTTTATTTTTGTTCTTCTTCATTATATTTATAACACGTTATCAATACGAATTTATTCTACCATTTTTTTTTCCTAAGGTATTTTTTTCTCATCTCAAATGACATATGAATCATATATGTTTTCAAAAAGATATATACTTATGACTTAATATACATATATGTTCGATATGTATGTATTTTATTGTGTTAATTAAATTAAATATACGGATTTTTTTATGTGGGCATGAATAAATAAATAAATTTTTTTTTGCATATATATATATATATATATATATATATATATATATATATATATATATATATATATATATATATATCAAATCGTTTATTTTTTTTAATTATTAGTAGTATAAATTGATTTTGTTTGTTAACAATAATTTTCTTTTTTTACATATATTATCATATTATATAACTTATTAATTTCTTTTATAGAGATATTATTTGATACTAATCAAATTTTAGTTCCTGAAAAACTAACATTATATTTCAAATTCTAGTTCATGAAAAAACTAATATTATTTATAGTTCCTGAATAACTAATTAAATAAACAACTAAGGTATAAATTTCTAAATAACTCTGGCCTAAGTTTCTGAAAAACTAAGTATCCTGAAATCTAATATCCCAATTCATTAAAAAATTATTTTATATTTCTGAAAAACTAAATACATTGTCTACAAGTTTTTAAAAGATTGATTTTATTATGATCCTATATTAGACAATGTTAATTGATGACTCTCAATATCACGACTAAGAATTATTTATTATGGATACTAAATGCTAAAATTCTTGAATTAGTCTTAATTAATTATTTATTTTATGGAATTATCATGCCGTGTTATCGTGATAGTATAATTTGTTGATATGAAATTGAGAGCAGCAAACCAATGTGGCATATTGCACATTAATTTTGATTTTGTTGAATATGAAATTAAGCCTAATAATATCTGAATTAACTGATGTCATTCATTCGGGTATTGAAAATCTAATGTTGCTAAAGATTTTTCATTTGTCCGAGAACTATTTAACAGGTTTGGTACTCTAATTAATCTTTGTAGCGTGAACTTTTTATTTGCTATATTTTATCTTCCTTTAACAATATTCAATGGGTTACAAATTACAACGGATATTTGAAATATTTAATTGGTTAATTTATTATATATATACTCCTAATGATTTTATTTTAATCAATGAACAGTATTATATATATTTATATAAATAGAAAATTTATGTTTTTCTTTTGCATTTTTGTTGGGCATGATTGAAATGATTGTTTATGAAAAATTTAGTTTAAATATTATATAGTAAACTCTATTTATACTAGGAGTATAGAATAATTATAGTGTACACTCTGTATTTTAAATACCTGAACCTATATAATTTACTAATTGACCAATTAATATATTTAGAGTTTCAAAATCCCGTAAAATTGATAATTAGCTCAAGTTTACTCAAGAGAGGTCTTTACTTATACTCATAATATTTATGTCCTAAATTTCTTAGTGGAATTATACATATGCCATGATAAATATGTTGTATATATATATATTAGTTTCTGTGATTAGCAAATACAATTTGCTTGTGCCATTGCATATTATTTATTTATTTGTAATTTTTTTTCAACTCCATAAAATCATATTGTTGTTATTATTTTTAAAAAATAAAATATTTGTTATAAAATAAAAAACAACTATAGATAATAGAGAAAAGAGAGAATATAAGAGAGAATAATTTATGTGTATTATTTCATTGACTATAGCACCTATTTATAGGTATAAAAAGTTACAGAGATAGGATCAAAGATAGAATCATATTTACATAAAAAAAAAAAAAACTATCTATACAAATAGTGATAAATATCCAATCATATCATACTACTCATATATTATTATCAATATTATCACAATACTCCCCTTGGATGTCTATTATAAAGAATATGCCCCGTTAAAATCTTAGTAAGGAAAAATTATGTGGGAAAAAATCTTAGTAAAGAAAAAAAATACATTATTCTTGTAGAGATTTGTGCCATAATACTGTCTCGTTAAAAATCTTACCAGGAAAACCTAATGGGACTAAACCTAGACTAAGAGAACAAGAGTACAGTATACTAATATTTCCTCCTCATGAAAACATGATTTTTATCAAATATCTCTTAGTCAGCATATGTCAATTTTGTTGACTTGCTTTTTAAATGTGGTTGTAGGGAGTATCTTTGTAAATAAATCTGCCAAGTTGTCAAACCGTATACTTAATAATGTTTAAGTAATATCCAAATATAATAATTTATTTATAGTACTCCCTTAGAATATTACTTGAGTCATGAATATGCCTCGTTAAAAATCTTGCTAGAAAATCTAATGAAAAAAACATAGTTAAGGAAAAGAGAACATTTCATGCACTGTTTTGTCATTGTATAGATTGAGTCATTAAAACTTGTCTAAGAAAACCCTATAGGATAAAAACTTGATTAAAGAAAAAGAGTACAATCATATACTAATTCACTCACCCCTGATGATGACATATTTTAAAACGGCCTATACTAATTAATGAAACAATGCCATTTAAATACCACACTAGGTAAAGACTTAGTACATAAGTCTATTAGATTATCAATCAAGCGAATTTGGTGGATATCTTTTCTAGAGCTCATGTATATATAAGAATTTGAGTGAAATTTATATGTTTACTTCATCACCCTTAATATACTCACCTTTAATTTGTGTAATGCAAATTGCATTATTCTCAAAACACAATGGGAGTATCTTTAGTGAGATATTTCAGGACCATAAAAAACCTTCATAAAATTACAGTACTACGATAAGTGAATACATAGCCAGTTTAAGATCTACCATTATGGAGATCAAACAAATAACAAATATTTACATATAGACCAATTTCAAATATGAATCAAAATATGATCATAATATTAATAGTGTATTGAATATAATTTTTTACACTACTCTAATGTCTCTTAATATATGAGAGTTATACATAGCTAGAAAATTTTCCTTACAAATATAATATCAGGCTTGATGTAATTTGCAAGATACATGAGTGCTTCTATAGCACTTATATATGGTACCTCAAGACTAAATAGCTCTTTATTATTTGTTTAGGCCTAAAAGGGTATCTCTTTACTTCAGGGGAGAGGATCACTGCTAGTATGTTTAAGGGAAAAGATTTATCCATACAAAATTGCTTAAATACATTTTCCACATAAGTAGACTGATGTATTAAGACTCATTGATAATCGGTCTGTAGGCCGATACAAAATTTCATTTCCTTTAAATTTTTCATCTCGAACTCACTCTTCAAATAGAAATATGCTTTTTTGAGTTCATTAAGAGTCACAATGATATTTAAATCATCAACATATACTACAACAATAACATCTACCATTTTATGATCTTTTATGAATACAAATGAACATAGTATATTATTCACATATCTTTCTTTCAATAAGAATTTACTCAAACAATTATACCACATGTCTATATTGCTTTAATCCATACATGGATTTTTGCAATTTGATAAAATATACGTCACATATTTAATGTGTATTTATTTTTTATATCTTTAGTCCTTCTGTGACTTTCATATAAATATTATTTTCATAAGGCGTATAATAAATGTTTTTTTAACTGCCATACTAATTAAATATCGGAACATGATTATTTACATAATAATAGAATTAGTTTTCTCATAGTTAATAATAGGGCGAGTCTAACTCTACTTTAATTGCCTCTTTCCATGATGATCAATCACATTTTTGCTAATATTCAGTTATACTTATAGATTCTGGATCCATATTTTCTATTGAAATAGTAAGAGCTACTGTTGAGACAAATTCATCATCGACAATAATTGAATTTCTATCAACTCTTTCTCTTATATTACAAAAATAATTGAGATCTCATAGTTTTCATTTATATGATCATCAACTCTAGAAATCATATTTGGAGGATCTAATTATTTTGTTGTCTCAGTCTGTGTCCCCTAATTGGCTATAGCTCTTTGATTGAGATCTTCCTCTTCAGGAGATTTTATGAGTGACACTGCTTTTCTTTTCTATGGATTTTTATCATTTAGTTCCAATTTACTATCCACGCTTCTGGCATGTAGTAAGATTGATTGATTTTCTATTTGCAATTTGAACCACAATCCTTGCTGGAGTATTAGTAGCTATAATATAAAACTTTATCACTCTTTTAGCATCTATAAATGCATTTGGCAATTAAGTTACAATTTGTTGCAACTGTATTATCTTGTGAACTTCTGGTTTACTCAAACTTGAATGTGGATCAAAATTATTTAAAGGATTTTCCTTTCAATAAATTTCTCGACATTCTTTAGCACTACAGGTGCTTTTTTTTCCCCTAATGTCGAGAAATGTACCTCATCAAAATAAATTCTTAGTCTCTTTTGTGGACTCATTTTCATCCATTGAGATAGTGATATTAATATATTCATGGCACAGCTAAAAATTTGCGGCTCATGTCCTTGTAGAAGTTTCAAAAAAAAGTGTGTATGATATATATAATAGCATTCATACCAAACCTTCAAGGTATAATTATTGAACTATAAGTTCAATGTTTGAACTACAGGTTCAATGTAATATGTTGTGCATGTATACTGGGGATAAAACAATAATGAAATAACTCATTATAATGTGCAACTTGTAAAATCCTTACAAATTACTCCTTCATGGAGCTTACATAAAATCACCAATATTAAATTGTGTCCTTTATATGAGTTATTACTCTTTTAGAGTTCTCACGATCTACCAAATAATTTATAGTATTCACTTTAGGGAATGCAATTGTACTAGTGGGCATTGTTTGATGATTTCTTATTAGCAGGAATTATTTGCAACCATTAGAAGATAAACAATATTTGTAAATTTTCACTTTTTATACTGCTGCTGTAGAAACATGTTAGAGGTATGAAGAGTAGTATATGTCTTTTCTAACATATCATATTCCATAATTTTATCACCACATGAGCTCAGCTGTGAAGTGATTCTAACCATAATTGAATTGTATTGTGAAACAAACTTAAAATCTTTTAAGTATATATTTAGCTAGTCATATTAAACTTGTAGTAGAACCACATCTTTCAAGTGATCATATCTATCTTTAAAATTCTTCTAGAGAATATAAAAATCATTAATAGTGAGATATTCAACCTTTAAATCCTCACTTAAATGAGATTTAAGTAGATAATAGCTTTTGTTCTTGCTAGCATCTAAATGCATTTCATTACCAAGAACTCGCGTCAAAAATTATTCCCATTGAATTCAGGAGCATATAAAAATATCAACCAAACTTTAAATCACTGTACTTCACTTTATTTATTTAAATAACTTAATTTGCATATATTTAAAAAATATATAAATAGACCAATCAAAAAAATAAATTAATATTAATTTTAACAAACATCAAATTCATAATTTATCATACCAAGAAAAGGTAAGCACTAATTATGCTTATCTATACCAACATAAATCCAACAATATATGCAATATGTAAATAAATCCATCAATTCACAAATTAACAAATCCATATTACTTATATAATTTATATTTATTTCATCTCACATTTAAATCTCTAACTGCTTTCACATCCAATGCATATTGACATAAGTAAATACAAGACATATAACACACACAGCTTTCTCGTAGGCTATTCAATTAATAAATATCTATATATGTATGAGACGTGTATTATCCATAAAATAAATTTTGAATTGAGATGTTAAGACCAAAGGATATGTAATAACATATACACTAGTAGAATAGATTTCAATTTAATGAATCAAGTAAATCTATTATTATGAATGCATGATCACCACTTTCCCCACAAAGCAAGTCAATCAATCAATAAATGAATAACTTAATGTTGGATTTCATGCCATAAAAAAATTGCAAACCATGACTTTAAAACTATGCATAAAATGTGCTATTATAATTGATAACCAATTAAAAGTTGCAATTTAGTTGGTTAACTAAATAGGTCATACTCATCATTCCATTGCATATAAACAGCAATGAAACACCCAAAACACAAATATCAAAGCAAAAGGGTTTATCTTATTTTTATAAGTATTAACACTGACTCTTTGAAATTTTTTTTTATACACAGGTACTTAATTGACATCCAATTTATTCAACGTTAGTCATCAATTCACTCATGCAGCTTAAATCAAATTTATTAGTTATTTATGAACATAAAATATTAATTTTTCAAGAATTTCTATTTTATTTATTTATTTATTTATTTTATTAGTTTTTCAGTAATTGGAGAAAATACTAGTTCTTTAAAAACTGCAGGAAATACTAGTTTTTTAGAAACTGTAATTATTATTAGTTCTTCAAAAACTGTAGATATTATTAGTTTTTTAGAAACTGTAAATAATACTAGTTTTTCAGGAACTAGAATTTGAAATAGAGTGCTAGTTCTTCAGAAACTAAAATTTAAAATATAATGCTAGTTTTTTAGGAACTAAAATTTATTTAATTAATTAATTAATTTAATTCTTCAAGAACTAGTTCTTCATGAACTATATTTATTCAATTAAAATTAAATAGCAACATAATAATATTTCCCAAAAAAATGATGATAAAATTATTATTGCAATAATAACTATGTATTTGTAAAATGATGTTTTCGTTAATCATATACATATATTTCAAAAAAATGATTTTACATTATTTTTCATGATAATTTTATATAATAGAGAAAATGTATATATATGATTAACAAGGCCATAATAAAATTAGGTACGGTATATAACTATTTTAAAAACTTGAACCATCTTGACTAATAGGCCATAATGAAACCAATATTTTATATATAGGAGTTGATAAAAATATATAAGTAATTTCAAAATAAAAATTAGTATTTTATGTAGATAAAAAAAATTACAAAATTTATAAATGCCAAAAGCAACTATAGAGGCTAAGCCAAAAGAATCCAACATGGTAATAAATAATAAGTTACATTGATTAAGAATTATTTGTTATTGAGAGGTGTAATAATTCACAATAAGTCAAAGCAAAATAAATCAAAATAGTAAAATAAAATTTCATAGCAATCGTTAATACTTAACTCAATAATTACACAAAAAAAATATTTATCATAAATCTTGAATCTTGTTTTTTAAAAATTTTCACCTTAGCTGGGTTATAACAAACTATAAACTATCCAAAATTATGAACAGTATTGTGAAACGATTCGTAAAAATAAAGAACAATTATATAGAATGGAGAAAAGACATAACATAAGAGAGAATAATTTCAGTATATTATTTCATTAACTATATCACCTATTTATAAGTGTAAAAAATTACAGAAATAAGATCAAAAATAGAATCATATTTACATAAGAAAACTATTTATAAAGATAGTGATAGACATCCAATCATATCATACTACTCAAATATTATCATCAATATTGTCACAACAATATTGTTATTATTAATGTCAATAATAACTTAATGAAACTCCATAAATTTTTACCCTAAAAAACATGAAAAGCAAGTCATTTGACATGATTTTTTTCAAAAGATTATATTAAAAAATAATTTGATAACAATTTCCATGAGAAAAGATATCGAAATACATAAAACTTAAAACCTACACTATGCAATCTTAAAATTTAGATTGGAAGTTTGAAAGATTTATTTCACTGTAAATCTCTCTGTTTTTTTAATTGAATTTAAGAGCCTTTATTTCAGTGTAAGAAGAATAAGAAAAAAAAATTAAAGAAAAAATTATAATAAATTTTTAAAATATATCAAATTTTATTTTAACCTAATTAATTTGAAAGAAATGTGAAATCATCTCACCATTTAACAATCTACTATATATATATATATATATATATATATATATATATATATATATATATATATATATATATATATATATATATATATATATATATATAAAGCAAGCTTAGAATTTATTAGCTTTAGCCACTTGACATATATTTGCCATGTATATATATTTTATTGGTTCACATGTAATATTTTTTCCTTTTATTTATATATAAAACAAGCCTAAAAAATAATTAATAGTAATTAATAAAATTCGTAACTTAAATCATTATGATAATTAAATATATTATAAATATAATTATGATACGTAACCTAAATAAAATTAAAAATTTTTAATTTATCATAATTTAAAAGAATGTGTTACATAAATTATCAATTTAAAACATATGTTTATGATATATATATATATATATATATATATATATATATATATATATATATATAGATATTAATTATGTTTTTTTTTATTAATCAATATATAATCATATAGTTGTATTATGGGTTATATTGGCCTTTCGTTTCCTTTTGCCTTAAGCAAGTCATTTTGATTCTTTCTTCTCTATTCTTTTTGGGAAAATGACAAAAATATGCTAGTTAGAAATTTTATTTACCCATATATGCCAGTTTTAAATTTATTTACCTATATATGCTACTTTTTTGAATTTTCTGGGAGTGAGAACCACAAAATCGAAAGTCAAACTTCCGGTTTTGTGCGCAGTGCTGCGCGTCTGCAGGTATACAAAAAACCGGATGTTTGACATCCAGTTTTTTGCACACGTGACAAGAAACCGGATGTCAAATATCCGGTTTCTGTTCTACCTGCATGCAGAGTCCCATCTACAGCAGAAAACCAGAACTCAAAGTTCCGGTTTTCTGCTGCAGATTCCCAGCCGTTAGATACAATAAAATCTAACGGCTGGGGATAAATCTAACGGCTGGGGATAGAAGCTGGAAAATTTAAATATTCTCTCCAGCTTCCGAATTCTCACTGCATTTTGCCTTCCTTCTATTTTCCTTCCTTCTTCAAGCTCTCAAAATTCTGCCTGCTATTTTTTTTTTATTTTGCTGAAGGTTTTTTTTTTTTATTTCAAAATACTTGTGAGCTGATCTTCCTGCTTAAAGGTATTAATTTTTTTAGAAATATAGTTATAATTAATTATGATAAATATTTATATATTATGATAAATAATTATAATATTTATTGATAATTTGTTATTTTCAGTTTAAAATAAAAGTATTAGAAGATAATTTTAAGCAAATTTGCTTCTTAAGAGGTAGGTTATTTAATTTTAATTTGTTTAGTTAAAACAGTGGAATAAATTTAATTTTTTATAGTTATTTAATTTGTTTGTTTTGTAAAATTTGAGATAGTATATTTAATGATTTTGTTATTAATAATAGTTGTACATTATTATGTTTGTGGATATATTAAGTTTGATAATATTTAGTTTGTGTTTGAATATGTAATTTGATAGAATTAATTTTAAAAATTTGTTTAACTAATTTTTATAATGTTTGGAAAAAAAATTGGAATAATATAATAAAATAAAATTTTGGTTAAATTAATAATATTTAGTTTAAGTAATTTTTATGTTGTTAGAAAAAAAATATATTAAAATAAAATTTTGGTTATACTAATAATATCTATTTTGTGTATTTTGATAGAATTAATTTTAAAAATTTGTTTAACTAATTTTTACATTGTTAGGAAATTAAAAATATATTGAAAAAATATAATAAAATGAAAAATTTGGTTATGGAAATAATATATAGTTTGTTAAAATAGATAGAATTAATTTTAAAAATTTGTTAAAAAAATATTGAAGAAATTTATATAATAAAATGAAAAATTTGGTTATGGAAATAATATATAGTTTGTTAAAATAGATAGAATTAATTTTAAAAATTTGTTTACCTAGAATTAATTATAAAAATTTATTTATCTAATTTTTACATTGTTAGGAAACTAAAAAAATATTGAAAAAATATAATAAAATGAAAAATTGGTTATGGAAATAATATATAGTTTGTTAAAATAGATAGAATTAATTTTAAAAATTTGTTAAAAAAAATATTGAAAAAATATAATAAAATGAAAAATTTGGTTATGGAAATAAAATATAGTTTGTTAAAATAGATAGAATTAATTTTAAAAATTTGTTAAAAAAAATATTGAAAAAATATAATAAAATGAAAATTTTGGTTATGGAAATAATATATAGTTTGTTAAAATAGATAGAATTAATTTTAAAAATTTGTTTACCTAGAATTAATTAAAAAAATTTGTTTACCTAATTTTTACATTGTTGGCAAATAAAATAAAATATTGGAACAATAAAATAAAATAAAATTTTGGTTATGGCAATAATATCTATTTTGTGTATTTTGATAGAATTAATTTTAAAAATTTGTTTAACTAATTTTTACATTGTTAGGAAACTAAAAAAAAATATTGAAGAAATTTATATAATAAAATGAAAAATTTGGTTATGGAAATAATATATAGTTTGTTAAAATAGATAGAATTAATTTTAAAAATTTGTTAAAAAAAATATTGAAAAAATATAATAAAATGAAAAATTTGGTTATGGAAATAATATATAGTTTGTTAAAATAGATAGAATTAATTTTAAAAATTTGTTAAAAAAAATATTGAAAAAATATAATAAAATGAAAATTTTGGTTATGGAAATAATATATAGTTTGTTAAAATAGATAGAATTAATTTTAAAAATTTGTTTACCTAGAATTAATTATAAAAATTTGTTTACCTAATTTTTAAGTTTTTAGCAAATAAAATAAAATATTGGAACAATAAAATAAAATAAAATTTTGGTTATAGCAATAATATCTATTTTGTGTATTTTGATAGAATTAATTTTAAAAATTTGTTTAACTAATTTTTACATTGTTAGGAAACAAAAAAAAATATTGAAAAAA
Source organism: Reutealis trisperma (assembly GCA_947687605.1). Lineage (NCBI taxonomy): Eukaryota > Viridiplantae > Streptophyta > Magnoliopsida > Malpighiales > Euphorbiaceae > Reutealis > Reutealis trisperma. The sequence goes on from CANTUT010000674.1 coordinate 159,067, forward strand.
TATAATAAAATGAAAAATTTGGTTATGGAAATAATATATAATTTGTTAAAATAGATAAAATTATTTATAAAAATTTTTTTACCTAATTTTTACATTGTTAGGAAATATAAAAAATATTGGAACAATATAATAAAAAAAAAATTGGTTATTGCAATAATACCTAGTTTGTCTATTTTGATAGAATTAATTTTAAAATTTTGTTTAACTAATTTTTACATTATTAGAAAAAAAATATTGAAAAAATATAATAAAAAAAAAATTCGGTTATCGCCATAATATCTATTTGTGTAATTTGATAGAATTAATTTAAAAAATTTATTTAACTAATTTTGACGCTGTTATAAATAAAATATATAATTAATTTTAAAAATTTTGTTTAACTAATTTTTACATTATTAGAAAAAAATATTGAAAAAATATAATAAAATAAAAATTTCGGTTATGACCATAATATCTATTTTGTGTAATTTGATAGAATTAATTTAAAAAAAATTGTTTAACTATTTTTTATGTTGTTAGAAACAAAAATATATAATTAATTTTAAAAATTTGTTTAACTAATTTGTATATTGTTAGGAAATAAAAAAATATTGAAAAAATAGAATAAAATAAAAAATTTGGTTATAGCAATAATATCTAGTTTGTGTAATTTGATATAATTAATTTTAAAAATTTATTTAACTAATTTTAGGGTTATTAATTATTTTATTAATATGGAAAAAATGGAGACATGGTGTGGATATAAAATAATTATTATAATGAAAAAAATATAATAAGAAAATTATCAAAACTTTGTTGCTAAAGTCTAATATCTAAATTACAAATTGTAAATCCTAATAGATGAACTGATACACAGTCACTTTATAAATGAATGTGTTATTTAAATAAATTTTATTAATTTTATTATAATGTATTATTATAACTAATAATATTGATTAATATTTTTCAATTAAATTATATATAATGTGTATAGTTATGACTGGGCCGACATCAATTTGCTTTTATTGGTTTGGCGAAGTGATACAAAATATGAACTATGGGGTTGATTATAGAAATGAGCAATCCAATGTACTCCAAGTTCCTCCTATTACAAAAATGATTGAGTTGCTTCGGGTAATTTACATTGCCACAGCAATTGACATAGAAAATTGCTTTGTTAAATCAATACTATTTAGAAATCCTGTCAGAGGACCATATGGGTTTATATTCCACGCAGTGAACATATGTGATGACAATGGTGTAGAACGAATGTTCGAACAAATAGAGTATTTGAAAGGGTATTTCAATTTTTTTGAGGTGTATGTTGAGATTGATGCAAGGCAATCAACTGATGACGTGAATGAGGAAAATGTGGATGGTTCCCTTGATAGGGATGGGGATGAACAAAATGAAGATATGTGTGAGTCTGCTGAGGATGTAAGGGCTATTGTTCAATATGATTCTGAGGAAGGAGATGTTGTTGACGAAAATGACAGTGAAGATGCACTATCGGGGTCTGATGAAAGCGATGAAAATATGTTAGATGATTCAGCCGATTCTGACTCTGATCACTATGGTTGTGAGGGGGAGACACCCAGTGTAAGTGATCATGCACTAATGAATGTACCATCTGCATGTTTTCAGTACAATCCCAATGAGAGTGTAGATTTCACAGCAATGCGAGTGCAAGTAGATACCGATGAAAATCTAGTAGATACTGAAGATGGCTTATACAAGGGAATGCTATTTAGCAGCAGAGATGAATGTAGGCTTGCAATCCAACAGCATGCAATCCAAAATAATTATGAGTTTAGTGTAAAAGAATCGAGGATTGATACTTTTGTTTGGTGTTGCAAGAAAAAATCAAGTGGTTGCAATTGGCGAGTGCGTGCTAGGCAGTTGCGGGATGACAGTCAGTGGAAGATAACACAATATGATGCACCACATACCTGTCTCAACCCAAGTGTGACACAAGATCACAAACATTTAACTGCAGAGTTAATTGCTAATCGTGTGGAGATCCTAGTTAAAGAGCAGCCATCAATAAAGATCAAAGTTTTACAGGTGCATTTACAAGATCTATTAGGTCATGAACCAAGCTATAGGAAGACATGGTTAGGCAAGCAGCTTGTAATTGAAAAACTATTTGGAGATTGGGATGAGTCCTTTACTCATCTTCAGCGGTGGATGGAGCAGGCACAAGCATCCAATCCTGGTTCAAAATATGTTCTTCATGTTGAACCATCAAGTGGCATATTTGAACGCATATTTTGGTGCTTTAAACCATGTGTCGAAGGAATGAAACATTGTAGGCCTGCTCTTATAGTTGATGGTACTTTTCTCTATGGAAAGTACAAAGCTGTCTTGTTATGTGCATCGGTGTTAGACGGAAATAATCATATTCTTCCTGTAGCATTTGCGGTTGTTCAATCAGAGAATAACTACAACTGGAATTGGTTCATGACGTGTATTCGAGCTTATGTCACCGATAGCAGAGAGTTGTGTGTGATATCTGATCGCCATAAAGGGATAATCAATGCAATGAAAAACGATTTGTGGAAAATGTGTCCACATCGTTATTGCATACGCCATGTGGTCAGTAACTACAACACAACTTTCAAAAATCCTAGAATGAAAAAAATGATACAAGCTGCTGGTATGTCACATTCTCTCATTCATTAAATATTTTTAAATTGTATGTCAATTATATTTATTAAAATAATTTTTTTTTCATAAGCTTACGAGATACAAAAGAGGAAATTTGCCATAATCCGAAAGGAGATTACAACATTGGATAAGAAATCATCAAAGTGGTTATTGAAAATCCCAAAAGAGCAGTGGACCCTTTCTCACGATGGCGGCTTTAGATATGGCAGCATGATGTCCAATATTGCTGAATCCGTTAATAGTTTTTTGAAAGATGTACGAGGATTGCCGATAACCGCCATGGTTAACAAGATTTTTAATAAACATGTTAATGCATTGGATCACTGGAGCCAAGAGTACAAGAATGAAATACAAGAAGGTCATACATACACCCTTTTTTGTAGGGAGAAATTGGCTAGATGGACCCGACGGGCAAGTGGTCATACAGTACAACAATTCAATAGACGAACAGGTCTATGTGAAGTGACCACAGGTCGCCAGAATCGGAGAGGAAAGATTAAAGGAGGCAATGCTCAAGTGGTGGAATTGGCAAAACTTGAATGCACATGCGGTAAATTTCAGCAATATAAGATTCCTTGCTCGCATGCTATTGCATGTCGTTTGAAGAATGGCATGGACTTCAACCAATTCATTTCCCCATTTTACAAGTTGGAATGTTCCTTAAGATGCTGGGAATCCAACTTTCATCCCTTAGGTCATCCAGCTTATTGGCCTGCTTGTCAAAACTTGTGTGTTAAACCTAATCTGCAATGGTTATGCGACAGTGGTAGGCCAAAGTCAACGAGGATAAAAGGAGAGATGGATTGGCAAATTAATGAAAAATCTGGTTATTCATGTAGATTTTGTGGTCAACCTGGCCATAACATTAAGACATGTCCCGCTGCAAATAGTAGGAAAAATCAATAAAATGCTTATTGTGTGATTTCAGACTAGTTATTATAATAAAATGTATTATTATATTTATAAACTCATTTTAACTTTAATGCCTTATATACAAGTGATATATAATTATACATTATTATTTAATAATATATCATATAATCTATTTCAGGTGACAATATCACATAATCTAAAAAAAAATGTACTTGTTTATTTCTTTGTTATTTAGAGTTGAAAAATATGTCAACTAGAAAATATGCATCATGATATTAAAAACTGAAAAAAAAAAGAGGAAAATATAAAAATTAGTCTAATATAAAAAATGAGCTCTTGATAAATTTATCACAACTAGTAAAAAAGATATATATTTAAGTGAGAAATTAGTTATTAAATAGCTAATGTTCTTGTGAAAATAAATAAATATCTTTTTATAATATTTTTTTTATTGTGTCTTGTTGATAATTATTGAAATTTAAGATACTATTAAAAATGATTTCATTTTGAGTTATTTGATGTTGATATAAAAATTGATATTGTTTAATATTAAAAGGCCTAACAAAAAAATTCTTCTAAAACCTCTAATTGGTTAAAGTAAATCCTGATTATTAAAACACTTGGCAGGACATCTCTAATAAGAAAAGCCATGTTACTAGTCTAATTTTTCATAAAAGCCATGTTACTAATCAGAAAAGCCATGTTACTAGTCTAATTTTTCATTCTATATTTTCTCTGACTAAATACACTATGATTGCTTCTAAAATCTTTTTTGTATGTATATATATACTAATTAAATTTATAAACTATACTATATTATACTAATAAAAATTTGATTTAATTATGCTCAATGTTACATAATTGAATTTATAAAATTCAATTGAATATTTTTTTTATTTCAAATATTAAAATATAAAATATGAAATAAATTTCAGGCGACAGTATAATTTAATTTGATTATGAATTTGTGATAAATTTTTACATTTTACATGCTTTCATAATGCACTATCCTTATTTTATATGTGATAAATTTGATTATTTGTGTCTATTCAGGTATGGAGGGTGGACATGCTGCAGATCATATATATCCTGGACCATACAATCCTATATTGTTGGACATGCAGGATGATCATCGATCAAGATACGTATGGGAGGACGAGGGAGCCAGTATGCCATTGAGATGTAGGCGTAATGCGTCAGTATTACGTGATTTTGTGATTGATGACCGCGTACTTCCCCGATTACGCCGCACTGGATTTTATGGTGTCTCTAGACTGGACTTTTTCCAATTAGACTAAAATCTCATTACTGCGCTTGTAGAGAGATGGAGACCAGAGACACATACGTTCTATTTTCCGTATGGAGAGATGGGCATCACCTTACAGGACGTATGCATACAAACAGGTCTACCTATCGATGGTCATGCAGTGACAGGTACTACACATATTAATGGACGTGACCTTTGCATGAGACTTCTTGGTCAGGTCCCAGAGGGCTCGCAAATCAGAGGCAATAAAGTGTCATTTACTTGGCTAAATACAAGATTTGGCACTCTTCCAGATGACCCGACTGAGTTTCAGATGGATGCGTATGTGCGTGCATATATACTCCATCTTATTGGTGGAGTTTTATTCACTACTGATGATGACAATCGAGTCCATTTGATGTGGTTGTCTCTCTTAGAGGACTTCACCCGTACTGGTCAATACAGTTGGGGAGCTGCATGTCTTGCATATTTGTATAGTGAGCTATGTTTGGCAGCTCATCGAGACGCAACTGAAATTGCAGGACCAGTATTCCTATTACAAATTTGGGCGTGGGATAGACTTTCCATAATTTCTCCCACCCTACATCAGAGGACGCCAGCTGCTGACGCCCCTCTGGGGCAACGGTGAGTATGAATTATAATATTTATATAATATTAATTTATTTAATATTCATGGTTAATTACATTTATTTTACATACATATGGAGCACCTCCAGACGAGTTGCTGAGGTCGTTACCCACGTCTTGCTAGCTATTCGGTATAAATTTGATGTCATGCATGATCAGCAGGTATGTAATTAGGATTACACAAATGACACAATTATTGATATGTTATTTTTTATCATGTATTATTCTAATGAATATTAAAATTTTTATAATGTAGATGGTATGGCAGCCCTATGATCACGAGATAATGGAAGCACTCCCTGATTATTGCCATAATGGGCAAGATATATGGCAAGCAGTTGTCCCACTTGTATGCTTCCACATTGTCCAGTGGCACCAGCCCGATAGAGTTTTGAGACAGTTTGGACAGAGGCAATGTATTCCGAGACAGCCTCGTCAACCTAGAGGGCTTGAGAACATTGACTTACGTTTTGGAGTTGGTGACTGGCGTGTGCACCATCAGCAATGGATTGCAATATGGAATGATAGACGTTAGCAAATCCGTGTAGATGTGCCACGAGAGACACGTCCACAGTACCATTCTCAGTATATGGAATGGTATAGAAGAGTCACCATCAGATATTTATCTCACAATGGTGGTTTGTTTGTCACAATGGTTAGTTGTTGTTTCAGTAATATAAAACTCACATTATTTCAATTTTTCCATGTTGTATCTAATTAATACTGTATTACTTGCAGAAAGATGCTGTGGAGAGAATCCGTATAACAAATGATGTTCAGACAATTTATGAAATCAATCAAACCTTGTTTAATGCATTGGCTAAGGAGGAACGTATTGTCACGGGCCAACCTCCAGAGCCAGAGGAAGTTCCAGAACATCATCAACCAGTTGTAGGTCCTAGTGGACGATGAGCTCGACGGCGTTCTAGTCAGAGTGCAACCCAAAGGCACTCAACGAGTACATCTGATTTCTCTGATGCATTGCGACCAGTAGAATTCCACCAATCTGGTCAACAGGATGCCACAGTTGATGGTGATAGGTTCCAGCCCAGCACATCAACTAGATTTGAGTTTGGTAGTTCATCGGGGGCTCAGCCACCTGCTGCTACGGATAATTTATACGGACAGTTCTCCACTCAATTCTCACAGTTCAGTTTACATATGCAGCCTCCGTATGACCCTTTTGCAACTGAACTGTTTCTACCAAATCCATATGTATCAGCACCATCTTCGGCATTCACTCCTTGGACAGGAGCACAGTGGGGTGGAACTCCTACACAGCAAACAGAATATTCTGGCGGGTTCTTCATTCCAACTGATATGATTGCACCGGCTTTTTTCAGTTTCTTACATCGGGACCTACTTTTACGCATTCTCCTATTCCATATCAGATTGATGCACAAGGGCAGGATGCTGCTACTACAGAAGAAGAGCCTCCAGAAGTGCAACCTACTGTAGTTCAGCCAAGACGTGCTCCACCACGTAACCGTCGGCCTCCACCTTGTAGGACTGGAGGAGACCGATGTCATGTTCAAGGGAGACACAGAGGTCGTGACCATTTGTTATTATTATTTTTTTTAACAATTAATATAATTAAACATTATTTATTATCTTAATTTAAGAAATAATATATTAATTATATAAATATTTTTAAAATTTATTATTATTGAAAAACTTTTAATAAATATTAAAAAAACTTTACTTATAATATAAATATCAAAAAACTTATAATAAATATTAAAAAAAAAATTTACTTACTATAAATATTTTCTTGAAAAACATAATATATTTCTTTAGTTAATAATATATTATACACTAATGTGATTTAAATAAATATAAAACTAATTAAATTATTATTTCACTTATTTCTTAATAATTGTTATTTCATAATAACAAATTTTATATGACAAAAATCATCAAATCTATTCAAAATAATAATTCATTATAAATGATAAACTTATAATAAATATTTGCTTCAAAAAACTTATAATAAATATTAAAAAAAATTTACTTACCATAAATATTTTCTTCAAAAACATAATATATTTGTTTAGTTAATAATATATTAATTATATAAATATTCCTTAAAATTTATTATTGAAAAATTGTATTTGTTTCCTTACCATAAATATTATACACTAATGTCATTTATTTGTTTATTTTTTCCGAAATCCAAACAAAAATTTTAAAAAAATTATACACTAATGTGATTTAAATAAATATAAAACTAATTAAATTATTATTTCACTTATTTCTTAATTATTGTTATTTCATAATAACAAATTTTATATGACAAAAATCATCAAATCTATTCAAAATAATAATTCATTATAAATGATAAACTTATAATAAATATTTGCTTCAAAAAACTTATAATAAATATTAAAAAAAATTTACTTACCATAAATATTTTCTTCAAAAACATAATATATTTGTTTAGTTAATAATATATTAATTATATAAATATTCCTTAAAATTTATTATTGAAAAATTGTATTTGTTTACTTACCATAAATATTATACACTGATGTCATTTATTTGTTTATTTTTTCCGAAATCCAAACAAAAATTTTAAAAAAATTATACACTAATGTGATTTAAATAAATATAAAACTAATTAAATTATTATTTCACTTATTTCTTAATAATTGTTATTTCATAATAACAAATTTTATATCACAAAAATCATCAAATCTATTAAAAATAAAAATTCATTATAAATGATATACATATATTATTATTTATAAAATAAAATTATTTCACCTAAATATTTAGTTCACATATTTGTAATTTCAAATAATTATTAATTAACAAAATATTATTGATAAAAAATTTATCAATTAAATTTATAAATGACCACTTTTTATTATAAGAAATAAACTTATAATAAATATTTGCTTTAAAAAATTTATAAAAAATATTAAAAAAATTACTTACCATAAAAATAATTCATTATAAATGATAAACTCATAATAAATATGCTTTAAAAAATTTATAATAAATTTTAAAAAAATTACTTACTATATTTACTTAAAAAACATATAATAAATATAAAAAAAAATTACTTAATCCGGTGGAATTTAGAAACCGGATGTTTAACATCCGGTTCTGTTGCCACGTGTGCAAAAAAACCGGATGTCAAACATCCGGTTTTCTGCACAAAAGTTCCTGCAGATTTTAGGCCATAAAACCGAAAGTTTGACTTCCGGTTTTATGGTTCCTACTCCAAAAATGACATATATGAGTAAATATTTTTGAAACTAGCATATATGAGTAAATAAGTTTTTTAAATAGCATATTTTTGTCATTTGACCATTCTTTTTTCTTTATTCTCATTATGTCCTCATCTAGTAATACAGATCATGATTTAGATCAAGTGGACGAATTGTATACATGTATTTCCTTGAAGGAAGAGCAGGCTGGTGGTTATGAGTATGATAATTTGGAAGATGATAATATAGATCTTCAATGGAGTCTGGTTGGAAGATTATTAATGGATAAATCGGTAAAGTTTAGATTTATGCAGAGTATGTTTACTGCAGTGTAGAGGCCGGTAGAAGGAATGAGTGTTAAAGAACTGAAGCTGAATCTATATCTATTTCAGTTCTACCATGAAATGAATATGGAGAGGGTTTTGAAGGGAGGTCAATGGTCATTTGAAAATCATCTACTAGTATAGAGTGGGAGAAGGTAAACAACCAATGAATATGGAACTTAATACAGCAAAATTTTGGGTACAAGTTTAAGACCTTCCATGTGGATTTATGTCAGAAAGAGTGAGTAAAGACATAGGTAATTTCATTGGAACATATGTTGAAGCTGATCTAAATAATTTCAATGGAACGTGGAGAAATTATATGAGGGTGAGAGTATGCTTAGATGTTAGAAGTCCTTTTAAGAGGAAGATGAAAGTGAAGAGAGTAGGTGGTGATTGGATAGGGATCAATTTCAAGTATGAGAGATTACCCATATTTTGTTTCTATTGTGGGTTGTTGGGTCATTCTGATATGTTTTGTAAAAAACTTATGACCACGGGTAATCATAATGCTGATAGACTATTTGGCTCCTGGTTAAAAGCTCCTTCTAGTCATTCCCAAAGCTTACCCGGAGACAAGTGGCTGCGATTAGTGGCTCCGTTAAAGGAGGAGGAGGCAAAATATGGTAAGTGGGATAAATTGATGACTAATAAGGAAAGTGCTACTAGGGAGGTTGAAAATATGGGATCTACCATGATAATTGATGGCGTTGATAGAGGAAAAGGAATAGTTGGAAGTGATTAGGATGGTATAGTAAATAAGGAAGGAGAATTGATTTTCAAGGGTGATGGAATTAAGGTGGGACAGCAAGATTTAAACAAGGTGAAAGAAGGGATTATTATAACTGAAACAAAATACAAGCATTTTGAGGATGAGGCTCATTTACCAACTAGATCACATTCTGGGCTTGGGAAGAAGTCCTTAGAGATGGCACATAATATCTTAACTAATACTTCAGTAGTGGGTACTGGACTCAATAACCAGGCCCATGAATAGCAATGATGATCTTAAGTTGGAATTGCCGTAGGTTGGGCTATCCACAGGCAATTCAAGAGTTAAAGGACCTGAAGTCCAAGTATAAGCTACCATTATGTTCTTAATTGAGGTGAAGATGGATCAGAATTATATGGATTGGGTTAGAATTGCTCTTGGGTATGAGGGTTTGTTGTATTTTGATCGTGTTAACAATGTTGGTGGTCTGGCGATGATGTGGGAGGAGTCGCAAAGGGTGGTTCTTGAAACTTATTCTATTAATCATATAGATGTTCTTATTTCAAACTCAAAAATGGGTGATTGGAGAGTCACAGGTTTCTATGAAGCTTCGGATAGAAGTTGAAGAAGAGAGACATGAAACCTTCTTCGTGATCTTAGTTATCGTTCTAGTCTCCCTTGGGTATGTATAGGGGAATACAATGATATCACCTCTAATCATGAAAAAAGAGGAGGAAGAAGGTACCCTAGTTATTTGATGAGAGGTTTCCGTGAAGCTTTATATGATAGTGGACTTCACGATTTAGGTATGAAGGGTTATGGTTTTACTTAGGAAAATGGAAGGGGCTCGAGTGATTTTATTGAAGAATGGCTGGATAAAGCTTGTGCATCTAAGTTATGGATTGATAAATTTAGCAATTACGAAGTGCTAAATGTTAACACTATATCTTCTGACCATTCGGCTCTGTTCCTTCATCTTATTCAGCCAATTTTTCAGAGATATAGGGGTTTCAAGTGTGAAAATTCATGGCTTCGTGAGCCTGAGTGCAAGGAGTTGGTAATGGTAGCGTGGCAGAAGTACTCAGATAAGTCACTTGTAGACTAGATTGTGAGTTATGGTATGGATTTGCAAAAATGGGATGATGAATTAAGACAACAGTTTTAAGAAGAAAATTGAAAGTTGTCACCATAAATTGAACAATCTTCGTGGTCGAAGGGATGCAGTCAGTGTTAGTGGCTATCTAGAAGTGAAAAAGCAATTAAGTGTTCTTTACCAGCAGCAAGAAGACTATTGGAAACAACGAGCGAAAAATTTTTGGCTTCAGTCTAGTGATGCTAATGCTCGTTATTTCCATCAATCAGCCTCAACAAGAAAAAGAAAGAACACTCTATTAGAACTTCAAGATGAGGAAGGGAATTAGCAAGAGTGGAATTCAGGTATGCAAGAACTGGTGATTAATTATTTTACAACAATTTTTCAGTCTGAGGCATCGGAATGGTCTCATTTATTTGAAGGCATCCAATTGAAGGTAACTGTAGAATAGAATGAATGGTTGAGCAGACCATATGAACCGATTGAGATTAAAGAAGCTTTGATGGCTATACACCCAGATAAATCTCCTGGGCCAAATGGACTAAATCTAGGCTTCTTTTAGCATTTTTGGAGTTTGGTGGGTGATAAGGTAACCTTTACTTGTATCAGTTACCTTAATAATGGTTTCTTCCCTGCAAATATTAATGTCACTTCTATTGTCCTAATGCCTAAAACTAACAATCCAACGAAGATGACAGAGTTGAGGCCTATAGCTTTAAGCAATGTGTTATATAAGGTTATGGCCAAGGCGGTTGCAAACAGAATGAAGGAAGTATTAGCATCTATTATATTTGAGACTCAGAGCGCCTTTGTTCCTGGGCTTTTCGTCATCGATAATGCTATTATGGCTTATGAAATTTTAAATTATCTAAAATGTAAGAAGAAAGGGAAGCAGGGAACTACAGCGCTAAAGATCGATATGTCAAAAGCCTATGACCGTATCAAATTCAAGTTTCTAGAAAGGATGTTGTTTTGTATGGGTTTCAATGAAAGGTTTGTGAGATTACTGATGCTTTGTGTAGAAACAATTAAATATAGTGTTCTGCTTTATGGTAAAAAATTGGGGCCTGTTCATCCTAATCATGGTCTTAGACAGGGTGACCCACTCTCTCCCTATTTATTTCTGGTATGTGCAGAGGGACTTTCCATTTTGTTTAGAGATTACGATAGAAGGAGAATGATTACTGGTTGTAAAATATCAAGAGGTGCTCCAGTGATATCACATCTATTTTTTGCAAATGATGCCTTTCTTTTCTTCAAGGCATTAGTTCCATAGGCTTTTCATATTAAGGAGTGCTTGACTTTGTATGAGAAGTGTGCTAGGCAGAAGATTAATTTCAGTAAATCATCTATTTCTTTTAGTGCAAACATATCGAGCTAGTTGAATGAGGCTATTAGTAGTTATCTTGGTGTTCAACCTATTGTAAATCATGGGAAATATCTTGGTTTTCATTAGTAGGTAAAAATAAGAGAGAGGTGTTTGCCTATGTTAAGGATAAAGCTTGGGAAATAATTCAAGGGTGGAACAAAAAATTCATTTCGAGGGCAGGTAAGGAAATTTTGGTGAAAGCAGTAGTTCAGGCAGTTTCATTATATGTTATGAGTATTTTTCACTTCCTAAAACTCTATGCTATGAGATAGAGCAATTGATGAGTGGGTATTGGTGGGGAAAGGGTGCTAAATGTGGGAGAGGGATTCAGTAGATGAGTTGGCAAAGATGTGTGTCCATAAATCTTTAGGGGGTCTTGGTTTTAGGAAATTACGTGAGTTTAATTTGGCTTTGCTCTCAAAGCAAGGCTAGAGACTCTTAATGCACATCTTCTCTCATGTGCAGGTTAATGAAAGCCAAATACTTCCTTACAAGTTCATTTCTAGAGGTTCTCTCAACCAAGCTTTGTATGGAGTAGTATTCTTTCTACTCAATCCATCATCAAAGAAGGCTGCAGAAAGCGTGTTGGAACAGGGTCAGATATAAAAGTCTATTTTGATCCTTGGTTACCTGATGTGAGTAATGTTTTTGTTACTTCAGAGAGGATTGAAGAGCTAATTGATATTACTGTTGATTCTTTGAGAATTCATGCAACAGGGTGTTAAGATGAAGATCTTATTACAGAATTATTTAATGAAAGAGATCAATAGCTTATAAAGTAGATTCCTTTAAGTTGAAGATCAACCTGTGATTCTTGGCTTTGGATTTGGGACAAGAAAGGTACTTAATGTGTTAAAATTAGGTATCGTATTCTCACATCTAATTTGTCTTAAGGCAACAATCTCATACATGTCAACTGGTCAAGAATTTGGAAGCTGCAAGTTCCTATGAAAGTTAAAAATCTAATATGGAGAGTGTGTTCAGGTTGTATACCTACCATGATGAATCTTGCTAGAAGGAAAGTTGTGGAAATAACCATATGTCCATTGTGTCACTCTTGTGTAGAAGATGAGTTTCATGCTTTTGTAACCTGTAATGTATCTAGTCAGGTTTGGTCCTTGTCTTCAATTAGTCATATCTTTAATCTTTGTTCCAATTTTATGAATGATGGAACTTGTTGTTAGATAGGAGTAGAAATGAAGGCATAGCATTGGCTGCTATAATTATTTGGCAACCCTGGTTCAATGGAAATTCAATAGTGTGGAAGAATAATTCAGTAGCAGCTTTGGTTACTGTTCATAAGGCATTTACCTTCCTTGAATCATGGGGAGCAGCTCACACTCCTTTGATTGTTAATGGTAATAATGAAGGTAATGTAGCAGCTATTAAGTGGAAACGCCCAAGCACAGGCAGAGTGAAGTGTAATTTTGATGTGGCCACTTTTCCTAATTTGAATGTTGTAGGATATGGTGTTGTCATAAGAGATGCTACTGGTACAATGTTAAGAGCAAAAAATGGACTTCTTCATGGTAATTTTGATCCCACGCTAGGTGAAGCTTTAAGTTGTAGAGAGGCTTTAAGTTGGTTGAAGAACCTGAATATGCAAAATGTTATGTTAAAGACTGATTCTCAGTTGTTTTTTCACGCACTTACTAGAAGAAGAGAGGATATGTCTCACTTTGGTTTGATTGTTGAAGACTGTAAGGGTTTATTTTCTGAATTGCATAATTGTTCCATTGCCTTTGTACGTAGATCAGCAAATCAGGTAACCCATAACCTTGTAAGGACATCTGTTTCAGCAATTGATCAAGGAGAGTGGGTTTCTATTCCCTCTCCTTTCTTAGTTGATGTATTGAACATGGATTTGCAGAAATAAATATTTGCTTATTGAGTTTTCAATATATATATATATATATATATATATATATATATATATATATATATATATATAGTTGTATTATGAGTAATTATAAAAAAAAATGTAACTTATAAATAATTTTAATGATCATTATGACTACCAAATATATTAAAATATATATAATTATGAGTTGTAACCTACAAAATTTAAATTTTTATTTTCAATTAATACAACTATTATTAATTAATGAGATTTGTAACCTAAATTAGGTATTTTATATATATATATATGTGTGTGTGTGTGCGCGCATGAGTGCGTGCACACACACGCATGCGCATATACATATGTGTATTTATATATATGTATATGTATATATGATTTTACCTATGTCTGTATGTGTTTTTATATGTTAAAAAAAGGATATGACAAATAAATAAATATAATTTTTATATTTTTCATAATAGGTATAATTTTTATATTTTTCAAATAAAATGTTCAACATAATAATAAAGAGATTAGTTTTTCTTTTGTTAATTTTTAAATATTTTATCATAAATTTTTGTCTAATTATTTTTTATTGATTTTTATTTAACATATATATATATATATATATATATATATATATATATATATATATATATATATATATATATATATATATATATATATATCTATTTTTTTGGATTTTATACTTTTACAGTGTTAAAATATTAATAGTCAAATGTGTACTTATATTAAAAGAAGATTAAAATATTATTACAAAATTTATCATTAAAATAATAATTTTCAATTAAATATTTTGATGTTTTGTTATATTTATTTATTTTTATATTTATGTAAATTTTCTTTTCAATACTTCTTAATTTTTTTAAATATATTAGTGAAATTGATAAAAAAAAATATTATATTATATAGTATAATATTATAACAAATTAATAATTAAATAAAAATATAAATAAATCATGCAACGCACTATATATATATATATAAAGCAAGCTTAGAATATTATAAATTTTGCCATGTGGCATATATTTACTACATATTATTTTTCTATTAGTCCACTTGGCAAGCAAATCATAAATTTTATGTTAATTTATTTTCAATTGTCACCATTCAAATAAATTTATAACTTAAATTAAGAATTAGTCGTTATCACTAATATTATGCAATTATTATAATTTAAACCTTTAGAAACTTATATAATTATGATTTGTAACTTAAGAGAAGTTAAAAATATTAAATTTTATAATTATTATAATTTAATAAAATTTATAACATAAATCATTTATTTATAATATATATTTATGACTATATGTCTATATAAGGAGGCTTTGACAAGTAAATGAATATTATTTTTATTTATAGCATTTGAAATAACTTTTCTCTCAATTACAATAACAATAAAAGGTTTTTCTTTTTAAAATTTTAAAATATTTTATCAAATTTTTATTTAATTATTTTATAATGCCTTTTTATTTATTATAATTTTATAAATTTGTACAAGTACTCTAATACAATTATTTATAAAGTAGATCTAAATTACTAATTAATTTTAATAAAAAATATATTCATATATTATTATGATACATGATTAATTTTAAAAATTATAATTAAAATAATATTAATTTAGTAATTATGAATAAAAATTAATATTCAATTAATATTTATTTAATTATTAAATATATTTATTTAAAAAAAATATTTCAATTTGATTATGATATAATAAAAATTGTTGTAGTCAAACTTTCAAATAGACATAATGATAATTCAAAATGGATTAACTAATTATGATACTAAAAATGTAAATATAAATATAAGAATAACATAAACTTGCAATTGTATTATTACTTGAAGAAATTTGAAATCTAAAGAAAAAAAATAATTCTATGACCATTATGACAATTATATATATATATTAAAAATATGATGTGTAATCTAAATAAATTTTTAGCATAATTTTAAAAAAAAATATAACCTAAATCACCAACTTAAAACATATATTTGTGATTTTCTATATATATTTATTTTAAAATTATATATTATTTTATTAATCAATTATAATTATATGAGTTGTAATCTTCAAAATTTAAGTTTTTAATTTCCAATTATTATAATTATTATTAATTAGTAAGATTTGTAATCTAAATTATCTATCTATTTATAACATATACATTTATGATTTTTTCTATATATATGTGTGTGCCTATATATTTGTTTGTATGTAAAAAGAGAATGTGAAGTGAAATGGTATAATTTTTATATTTTTTAAAAGAAATATTCAATTTTATAATAAAGAAGTTAATTTTTCTTTTATTAATTTTTAAATATTTTATTATATACTTTTATCTAATTTTTTTTTCTTCTATAGCTTTCTTTAACATTTTTTTTATGACTTTATATGTTTATGAGCATTAAAATATAAATAGGAAAATGTTATTATAATGAAATATTTATTATAAATTGAAATATTAATTAGTTGAGAATAAATTGAAATATTATTATAAAAGAAAAATTAAAAAGACAATTTCTGAATAAATGATATTTAGTTATATTTATTTACTTATTTATATTTTTTATAAATTTTTTCTTAATACTTTTTAATTTTTTAAATATGTTATTTAAATTATAAAAATATTTTATTATATAGTTTAAAATTATTAGAAATTTATATTGTATAAAAAATATAAATAAGTTATGCAACGTTTAAGCTTGAATATAGTTTCATCATATATCAAATCAGCTTATCTCTAACACTAATCAAGTCTATTTGATGAAAAAAATAAAAAATAAATAAATAATTTAATTTTTTATTTTAAATGAAAAAGAGATAAAATATAAAAAAATTAAAATGAAAAGTTATCATTTTGAAGATATGAAAGAAAGTATATTTTAATAAAAAAAATAATAAATAAAGATAATTTAGTCAGGTTGTACTGTATAAATTATTTTGTAGTGATAGTAATCCTATATTATGTAATAATGTTACTATAGAAGTATTATGTAAAATTAAAAAAAACATATAACAATAATATTGGAAAAATAAGTTTATGAATATAAAAGAAAATAAAGATAATAGAGTTAATAAATAAGAGTAATTTATGAAATTCAAAAGTCAATATGTATAATCCTAAAACATAAAGTATATAAGGGTTTCAATTTAATTGATTTCAAATGACTGAATTTCTATTTAATACTCTAACTAATTAAGAGTTCAATCTAAGCAGTCAAATATTTTTTAAAAAATCTAAATAGTCAACTAAATTTTATTTTAAATGTAAATAAAAAATTACGGCGCGTTGCCGCAGACTCTTTTATTTTAATATCGTCATATATTAATGCGTTAAAATAAAATTATTATCTATTTTATTTTTAATATATTTCAACTATATTTTATGATTGGATATTTTATCATAAAATTGCAACAAAATTTTGTATATAATTTGTTAATTATAAATTTCAATAATAAATAAGAGCGATATAGAACACTATATAAATCTATAGTTATAAATTTAACAAATAGAAAATATAATAATGTTTAAAACATTATTTACTGAAATTATTTAAAAGAAAATATTGCTCTAAAGCGTACTTAGACAAAGCACCCACATAATGACTCAGGCAAAATTCATTTTTTTAAAATATTTTTTTAATAGACTTGCATAATTTATTTTTCTAAAATATCTTAAACCAATAAATAGAATATAAATATATATTTCATTTTTAATTTTTTATTTAATGAGTATTAATCAATTTTTTATTTTTATATTTTATTTTTAATTTCTTATAATTATTTATATTTTATTTAAAAATATTATGTTTAATAATAAATATTTGATATTTTTATAATTTAATGTGTTTATTCATTAAATAGTATATATAAATATTTAATACATTAAAATATTTTGATTTTTAGCACTTTTAAATATTTATTAGACTGATTTTTTATTAAAAATTTAAATATTGAGTTCATAGGGTGTAATAACCCACATATATCTTAGGAGTTTTCAGAATCAATTTGCTTAACTTAGAACTATTAAGATTAAGTGTATACTTTCTTGGGAATATTTGTGCTATATGATCGATGAGTACGTGGCATATTAAATTAATTTTAATTTGCATAATATGAGTTATTATTGTGAAATAAATAATTTATATGAAGTACATTAGTATAAAATAAATTATTTTAAATAAAATAAATTTTCATGTATAAAGACAATTTTTAAGTATAAAATAATTTTATGAGTATTTTTAAATAAATATTTTAGGAGAAATTTTAATAGAAATAATAAGAAAAATATTTTATTTTTAATTACTCATAATCAACCCTAAATTAAATAAAAAGCCCAAATATCCAGAAGCTTACTATACCAAAACACTCATAACCTAGCTCGTTAAGGGTAAACTTGAAAATTTCACCCCAAGCCTTAATATATAATGAAAATTTTGGCTAGCACTCTCATTCTAGTAGCCATCATTCTAATTTTCTATATCTTGATAGAAAAATTCTCTCAAAATATTTCTCTCTACCGAAATTAAGAAAACACATTTTAATTTTGCGATTTCTCGCTTGTATTTGTAAGTTTTTTTTCTCTTTCAATTTCCTATCTGATTTCTATGAAATAAATTATGAGAAAATTATTTTGAACTGATTGTTTACTTATTTTTACATATTTAATTATGTTTGGGTGAGATTTTGAAAGAGAAATTTAATTCTCTATCGAAAACACAAATCTTTCCGCTTGATTTTTCCAAAGGTGAATCCTGTAACCTAAAATTACAATTTTATGCATAAACATCACTAAAGGGGGGCGATTTCTATACCATTGCATTCTAAACTAATTTTTGATGTGTTTTGATGAAAAATATTATATTAAATTATATTTCTGCATATTTTTGTAATGATCGAAATACTTCAGAAAACAAATGAATTCAAGATTTTTGCTCTTGAACTTAAAATTTGGAAAATTCTATGGTTTGATAACTCTATGGCTGCCAAATTGTGATGTTTAATTGTCACGCCCCAAACCCGAGGCACGTGACCGGCACTAGGATACGGGAGATGCACGTGGCTACCAGTGCCCGTAGTAAGCCTATCCCAAAACACACAACTAAAAAGCCCAACTGAAAAGGGCTAAGGGCCCAAATGAGGTAAGCAGAACCAAATAAAACACAACATAAATTAAATTCTTATTGGGCCAACCACTCATTTATTCCACATATTTCAGAAAGTAGTAAATTACAAAAAAGTTCTGCTTAACAACAGATTACAACTCTTTAAATTACATTACTGAACGATAACAAAGTACAAGTACAAAGTGTAACATTGCGGAGTTCTAGAGTTATAATTACAAATATACATACATTATATACATGTCTGATTACTTAACAATACAAATTACTGCCGAAGAGAGATTGACAGTCTACTTAATTACAATTCCTTCACATGCTCATTCCCTGACCTGAAAACAACAAGAATGAACAGGAATGAGCGTTCGACTCAGTGAATGATACCAGCTAATATATTAAACTGGTATCCTACAGATAAAATTCTAATGCACGTGCTATGCACTATGCCACAGAAACAGACAAATCATCCAATAAAGCAAGGATGAGGTATGGTCCATAGTACCACACTGATAGTCAATGCTCAATATGAGGAGCCGATCCCCCTACTCTGGCTCTCTGAATCCAATAATCTGTCTCTTATATCCAAGGGGCCCGGCCGTCACTGGTCTGTACCACGCAGCCCTGACCCGACTGACAGCAGCCCTGACGATGAGCAGGCCCGGCGGGCATCTATCAGTCATAGCTCATCTTCTGAATCTCATCATAATCCAAATCATAACCATAAACAAATCCATAATCCTAGGTGGTACTGTATCCTCCCGACCTCCATCCATCAATCACAACCATAGTATGGCACAAAATACAGAATATCGATTCATCATTCACAATCAAATGTTACATGCTTATATATGCAGTAGTAGTGCATAATATATATATATATATATATATATATATATATATATATATATATATATATATATATATATATATATATATATATATATATATATATATATATATATATATATATATATATATATATATATATATATATATATATATATATATATATATATATATATATATATATACACACACACACACAACCAATGTATATGAAATGAAAATAGGATAATACATTAGTGAGTATCACTCACCTAGTTGATGACACGTCTGATTAACTTCTCTCGGAAGTGCGACCTTTGACGATAGAAGCCAGAGACATTGACTCTGAATAACAAGTGATATCATTAGAACAAGAGTGACTCACTTATCAAGACACAGGTGACAGACTATTGAGATCCTTGCTGAAATTACAACAACATCTCACTTAGTTAGAATATTACCCAAAATCAACAAAAACATAACACTTCTAAAAGAACCTTAATAGTCCGCACAACCTGATACACTCTAGAGACCGCTCTTGGCCCTCCCAACTCACAATCATCATCACAACTCAATAAGCAATTCCAACTTATCAATTCATTAAATACTAACTAAGATCTAATAAATATAACTCAAGAATAATTGAAATTCAAGGGATCTGGGTTTACCCTCGCAAAATTCGATCGTACAAACGTTGAGGATCACACCAAAATGATGAGATGAAGTTGCTGAGTTGAGGTTGCCGGAGTGTTGCCAGAACCCCACCGGTGCCACCATCGTCCAGCCACACGCCACCGTGGACAGTGGTCTTAGATGTCAAAACTTATACCAAACCACTTGTCTCGACATCAGGAGCGCAGACATACCATTCACTCTCCCTCACTTGCCGTCGATCGCCGGAAATCGAGCTTCAAAGTTTCGACATCGCATCCTCTGATCTCTTTCTCCGGTCAATGATTGGAGTTCGTTGGAATTCGCTATAGTCAACTTTGGGACGCGCGTTCGATGCTGTCTGGTGTCTGATCGGAGTGATTTTGGTCCCATTGGCTTCATCTGGATGTTAGCTTTCCAACTCAACTGGTAGTGCATCAATCGGAGGTCGGATGACAAAGTTATAGCCTGAAAACCACCAGCTGCTCCTTTTCCTCTCTCTCTTCTTCTCTCTCCTTCTTCCTCCTCTGCCACTTCTCCTTTCCTTTATTTCTTTTGTTTCTTCTTTATTTCCCACGTTTGCTAACATATAATAATAATAATAATAATAATAATAATAATAATAATAATAATAATAATAATAATAATAATAATACTAATTAATAATAACAATAATAATAATAATAATAATAATAATAATAATAATAATAATAATAATAATAATAATAATCATAATTTACAACATCATTGAAAATAATAATAATAATACTAATAATCATCATAATAATAATGATAATAATAATAATTTACAACATACCTTTATTAATACTCAAAATACAATTCCTCCAAAACCCACATTAACACTATCATAATAATATACATATATAATATTGTAATAAAATTACCATTAATAATACATATTCAAATTGTCTAAATATTTATAATTTAGTAAAATATAATTCTAATTCTTACTTTAATAAGGAAAATAATAAAATATACTTTTTAATAAAATATAACTTATAATATTTACTTAATCAAATAAATAAAATAATAAAATATTATCATTCCGTACAAAATAGGATTTAATAAAATAAATGAAAATTCAAGGTGTTTCAATCTTTCCCCCTTAAGAAAATTCGTTCTCGAATTTTCAAATACAACACATTACAATGACTTCTCCATCATACTTCCACTGTGCACTCTGATACACAAAACCGAACCCATAGGCAAGGTAACATAAAACAAAACAACTTCAACAAGACATAAAATTACATACTTAAACCTCCAATAAAATCCTTCTAATACTAATATCCCATCTATTTTATTAAATCTTACAGCAAATAGCTAATCATTCCTTATTCCTATACCTTGGTTCAATCACAGTTAACACTAACACAACATTTGATTTCACATTCAATCAATCATAATCTTAAACATGTCTTATCTTTAAGCCCTTATCAATACTAAAGCTAATATTAATGCCTAACTTCTCACTTCCATTTACTATTTGTTACATCAACCAGATAAGAATCCAACAGATAATTCTAAATTAATAAGACTCTTAATATTTCATAATTCATTTCCAGACTAATAATTATGACTTAATCTCTAATAACCTCGATGAATATTCTCATGGCTAATATCTCACCAACAATATAATTTCCATTAGATTTAATCGTGAGAATAACTCCCATAGTAACTTCCTTAAGCATTTTATCAAGTAAAACATATCAATACTTAATAATTTGCTTTCCACTCTTACTTGCTTTAACTAATTTCCTCAATATATCACCTTTGTCAAGGGTTTCTTCCCTCCAGAATAGTCAAAATGGTACCTATCAGCATATATGCATACTTAGTAATAAATATACAAAACCAATAATTATTCCATTCATTTCAACATCCCTTAAATTAACAGAGTCATCAAGAAATTCTATTAACTCTAAGCATATTTTACACCATAAGTAATATACTAACCAGTAATTCACAATTTATTTAAGACTTATTCTCTATTTATAAAATACTTTAACATCCTAGCTTAAACAGTTATTGTCTCCCAACCATATACATTTAACCCATAACATTATCTTGTTTCGAAATTTCCATCAACATCTTATGATCTTTCATATGCCTAATCTTTCTATTTATTCATATAAAATCAATAAATTCACTACTCTTACTGACACTCGATAAAATCTCCATGCAGGATTTACGTCTTTCTTAATCTATGCCATTCCATTTTGATCTCAACTTAACATATATACCTCATGAATGTGCTCAAATAATAACTCTACTTATGGCATTCTAAAATTCTTTTCCTTAATAAAATCAATACTTAATCTTTTCCACAATATAATATAGAATCTAATATCTGAAAATATTGTCTCATCCCGAGAACTTAAATTCACTTCAGGTATATCCAAAATTAGTTAA
Source organism: Reutealis trisperma (assembly GCA_947687605.1). Classification (NCBI taxonomy): domain Eukaryota; kingdom Viridiplantae; phylum Streptophyta; class Magnoliopsida; order Malpighiales; family Euphorbiaceae; genus Reutealis; species Reutealis trisperma. Next base: position 182,083 of record CANTUT010000674.1, read on the forward strand.
ATTTGCAAAACTATTTAAAATCATTAGTAGTAATTTAAACATTTTCACTTTTATTTTAGAACTCAAGGTACTGTGTCCAGGGATGCTACACTATATGCAATTTTAATGCAATAATTAATGAAAGACATGATGTATGAATAAGGACTAATAACTTTATGATGCGTGACTCAACAGATGTAGACAGATAGACAGACACACTGGACACGAGTATAGAGTCCTAAAATAACAAACTTTCAAAACTGGTGTTAAAATCATACTTTAAAATCAATTATCCTCTTTAAATTCATTCAAAACATTTCATTTCCAATTCATTTAAATTTTTTTTTTTACAAGATCATTTATACCCTTTCTGGATTAAGTTCTCGGGGATCCTTAAATTCAATTTCTTATATTTCTTAAATCCTAACTAAAACCATATCACAATATTTGTTCTATTTCATTAGAATATCCCAACTTAATAAACCTTATGATCAACAAATTAATTTCACTTAAATCTATGAATTCCTAAATCATCACAGGCATTAAGAATTATGCAAAATACACCCAAACTTAATTATTCTTATATACAATATCAAACATAATTTATATAGAAAAAAGGGATACAACACCTAGGGTTACACACCCTTACTGAAGCAGTGTCTCTAGTCCCGTTACCTGCCTCAACAAGCCTCCACACATCACAACCAAGAAGAAAAAGAAAATTATTCCACCACAATAAGGAAAAGAAGAAAATATACTTATACAGATCCGGAACCCTGCAACCTAACAGGTCTCATACCATAACTATCACTAACTTCCACAACAAATTTCTTAACCTATCACTTCTTGATAGGCTCATGCGAGGGAGACAAATTCATAACATTATCACCATCATCATCATCATCATACTGGCTAAAGAAGGCGGTCTCATCAAATTCAGTAGAGTCTAAAGAAGGCTCCATAAGGTGAGTCCAAATGTGATTAGTGGGGTCAAACTTATCATCATTAGGCACTATGGGCTGAGGGCCATCTCTCCGATACAATTTCTTAAGACAATTCTGATCCCAATCATCCAGAGCATTATTAATCTCACAACAGTACTCAGGAGAAAAATCCCACCATAGAGCATCAGGTTCACTAGGGGGCCACATCTCACGCAAAGGAGCATTATTTTTCTCGCACATAAAGTGCTGGAAGGCAGTAATCTCATCGGAATAATCAAAGACATCCTTATAGAATGAAAAGTAACATGACTTATAGATAAGAACTTGAGGATTCACGACCAGACGAGTGCCTAAAAGATCGCTTATAGCCGTATAAGGACGATGAAAAACTAGCATAGTTCGAACAGTAGGACCATCTGTCCAAAAAGACTTACCCAAGCTCGTAATATGAAATCTCATCCACTGGTCCAAAGGGTTAAACTAATGCAGGAAAGTAACCAAATGCGGGTTAGCTGCATTGTTGCCATCCAAACACTGGATATACCTCAGAAAATGGAAGGGCTGAATTTCTATAGCAATATGATAGAGATGAAGGAAATACCACAGAAAGCAAAGGAATTCTTTAGGCCATATCCAAAATGAATCCACTGTCATATCCATGAAAGCATATGGCCTTAGAAAAGGATAGTCAGGGTGGATAGTTAGTTCCTTCACAAACTGAGAACTATATTTTTGGATGAGACACGTTTGGTACTTAAAAATCTGTTCAGAGGCTAAATTTTTAAGGGCTCTTTCAGAGATATTGCTTCAAATCTCTGGGGGAAGGGTTTGGTAAAGAAAAGGATCAGGTCCAGGGGGAGAGGAAGATGAAGAGGATGCCATAAAATTGAGGTGATATTTAAAAAGGGTAACTATTAGGTCAAGAGAAAATTTTCAACTGAGGAAGAAAGTTAGAACTAACTGATGAGTTACCTAATACCTGTGTCTCTAATAAATAATGAACTCAACTTCCTTACCGACAAAACTACAGTAACTGTCCTCGAAAATTGGTTTAACTAATAACAAAGTCTTGTCTATATATAACTGATGAAACCAGTCAAACAACTACAGCCCTTAACTCTATTTAGGGTGACAAATGTTCATTTACATGTGGCTAAAAATAATCAAATCACTTCACGGGATAAACAGAAATGAGGCAAGCTAGAGCTTATCTTATCTTTTAGGTAATAGAGTACTCCCGTACAACAGAATACTAACAAAAGAAATCTCCAGACCTGATACTCTAATAATCAAGAAAAACAAAGATATCACTTACATGTCCATAACTTTTATACTTCCTAACTGATAATCAACAATTGTATTAAATCTTAACAAATAAGCATTAAGCTCACTAATAACAAAAATCCCATCAATACACCACGTTAACGCTGAATTAGAAACAAGAGAGACTCAAAAGACAATTAGGAATCCTATACTCCGCATGTTACCAAAACAAGGACCCACAATACTGAATATATTAAAAGTCACAAGATCTCTGCTCTGATACCACATTTGTCACGCCCTAAACTCGAGGCACGTGACCGGCACTAGGACACGGGAGATGCACATGGCTACCAGTGCCCGTAGTAAGCCTAACCCAAAACACACAACTAAAAAGCCCAACTGAAAAGGGCTAAGGGCCCAAATGAGGTAATCAGAACCAAATAAAACACAACATAAATTAAATTCTTATTGGGCCAACCACTCATTTATTCCACATATCTCAGAAAGTAGTAAATTACAAAAAGGTTCTGCTTAACAACATATTACAACTCTTTAAATTACATTACTGAACGATAACAAAGTACAAGTCCAAAGTGTAACAATACAAACTACTGCCAAAGAGAGATTGGCAGTCTACTTAATTACAATTCCTTCACAGGCTCATTCCCTGACCTGAAAACAACAAGAATGAACAGGAATGAGCGTTCGACTCAGTGAATGATACCAGCTAATATATTAAACTGGTATCCTACAGATAAAATTCTAATGCACGTGCTATGCACTATGCCACAGAAACAGACAAATCATCCAATAAAGCAAAGATGAGGTATGGTCCACAGTACCACACTGATAGTCAATGCTCAATATGAGGAGCCGATCCCCCTACTCTGGCTCTCTGAATCCAATAATCTGTCTCTTATATCCAAGGGACCCGGCCGTCACTGGTCTGTACCACGCAGTCCTGACCCGACTGACAGCAGCCCTGGCGATGAGCAGGCCCGACCGGCATCCATCAGTCATAGCTCATCTTCTGAATCTCATCATAATCCAAATCATAACTATAAACAAATCCATAATCCTAGGTGATACTGTATCCTCCCGACCTCCATCCATCAATCACAACCATAGTATGGCACAAAATACAGAATATCGATTCATCATTCACAATCAAATGTTACATGCTTATATATGCAGTAGTAGTGCATAATATATATATATATATATATACACACACACACACACACACACACACACACACACAGAGCAATGTATATGAAATGAAAACAAGATAATACATTAGTGAGTATCACTCACCTAGTTGATGACACGTCCGATTAACTTCTCTCGGAAGTGCGACCTTTGACGATAGAAGCCAGAGACATTGACTCTGAATAACAAATGATATCATTAGAACAAGAGTGACTCACTTATCAAGACACAGGTGACAGACTATTGAGATCCTTGCTGAAATTACAGCAACATCTCACTTAGCTAGAATATTACCCAAAATCAACAAAAACATAACACTTCTAAAAGAACCTCAATAGTCTGCACAACCTGATACACTCCAGAGACCGCTCTTGGTCCTCCCAACTCACAATCATCATCACAACTTAATAAGCAATTCCAACTTATCAATTCATTAAATACTAACTAAAATCTAATAAATATAACTCAAGAATAATTGAAATTCAAGGGATCCGGGTTTACCCTCGCAAAATTTGATCGTACAAACATTGAGAATCACACCAAAATGATGAGACGAAGCTGCTGAGTTGAGGTTGTCGGAGCGTCGCCGGAACCCCACCGGTGCCACCATCGTCCGGCCATGCACCACCGTGGATGGTGGTCTTAGATGTCAAAACTTATACCAAACCACTCATCTTGATATCAGGAGCACAGACATACCATTCACTCTCCCTCACTTGCCGTCGATCGCTGAAAATTGAGCTTCAAAGTTTCAGCATTGCATCCTCCGATCTCTTTCTCCGGTCAATGAAAATTTGCAAACTTAATATCAAATTGAAGCTAGTGAAGAGAGGATTCCAACGCATCTTGAATCGCTTGAGTCGGAGCTCGGATGAGAGAGATATGGCTGTTTGAATTTTTTAGTTATTGGAGTTCGCCGGAATTTGCCATAGTCAACTTTGGGACGCGCGTCCGGTACCGTCCGGTGTCTGATCAGAGTATTTTGGTTTTGTTGGCTTCATCTAGATGTTAGCTTTCTAACTCAACTGGCAGTACATCAATCGGAGGTTGGATGACAAAGTTATAGACTGAAAACCACCAGCTGCTCCTTTTCCTCTCTCTCTTCTTCTCTCTCCTTCTTCCTCCTCTGCCACTTCTCCTTTCCTTTATTTCTTTTGTTTCTTCTTTATTTCCCACGTTTGCTAACATATATAATAATAATAATAATAATAATAATAATACTAATTAATAATAATAATAATAATAATAATAATAATAATAATAATAATAATAATAATAATAATAATAATAATAATCATAATTTACAACATCATTGAAAATAATAATAATAATACTAATAATCATCATAATAATAATAATTTATAACATACCTTTATTAATACTCAAAATACAATTCCTCCAAAACCCACATTAACAATATCATAATAATATACATATATAATATTGTAATAAAATTACCATTAATAATACATATTCAAATTGTCTAAATATTTATAATTTAGTAAAATATAATTCCAATTCTTACTTTAATAAGAAAAATAATAAAATATACTTTTTAATAAAATATAACTTGTAATATTTACTTAATCAAATAAATAAAATAATAAAATATTATCATTCCGTACAAAATAGGATTTAATAAAATAAATGAAAATTCAAGGTGTTTCATTAATATTCTAAACTAATATTTGTTTTATTTGAATGAAAAATAATGATTTAAATTGTGTGTTTAAATATTACTGTAATGAATAAAAAGCGCGAAAAGTGTGAAAACTCATGATTTTCACCCTAAACCTTGAAACTTGGAATTTTCATGCATAATTATGATTAATGGTTGCCATTCATACATGTGGATATTCTAAACTAATATTTGCTTTGATTGGATGAAAAATAATGGTTTAAATCACCTATTTACATATTACTGTAATGATCGAAAAATACCAAAAATAAGAAAACTCATGGTTTAGCATCCTAAAACCTAAAATTGGAATTATCATGTACATAACACACCTATTACTACCGATTCATGTAGATTAATATTCTAAAATGATTTTTGTCATGTTTACAAGAAAAATTTTAGTTCAAACCATGTTTCTATATAGTATTGTAATAGACAGAAAGTATGAACAGTAAGAAAAATTCAGTTTTCCTTTGATGATGCATTTGGCCTTCTATGGGATTTTTATCCCAATGTCTATAAATTTTATGTGATGTATTTTAATGATTATTGACATGTATGTATATATAATGAATGATAAAATTGCATGATAGTTGAATGAATGACTATAGACTAGCCTAGAGGCAATTTGGTATACTTAAGATATCTTAACCTTATGTTAGGATTAATATGTGAGTGTGATTGGATAATATGGAAGTAGGTTGTATGATGAGTTAAAAATGAATTAATGATCTTGAATCTATGCAGAGATTGATTGAAGGAATTGGTCATATGAGATAAACATAATGCTTGAAAGGTTATTTGTTAAGTTGACATGTATGGAAGTATTAAGTGTACTAAGATAATTGTTGAAGTGAATTAATATTAAGATAACGATATTATGATGAACTTAGAAAGGTATTGACATGATTGTAATGTGTTTTCATTTAGGCCTATAAGGGCTAAGTGTGCAAGACTTTTAAAGTCAACATGTGATGTGCAAGTGATGAGTGCACTTCTATGTGCAACTTTAAGTGTATGTGAATGTTATATGTGCATAGGATAGTTATGGGATAGGATAGCATCATAATTAAATAAATACTAGGTATTGAATTAAATATTATATTAGAGCTTGAGCACTATTAGAAGTCAAGGGCTACAAGTACTAGGAGCGAAGGAACCGCAAGGTAAGTAAACACTGTGTTCATGCTACAAGTGTAAGTAAACATTATGTTTCAAGTTACAAGTGCAAGCTATCATGTTTTATGAGCCTTTGATATCTTGAAACCCAAGTTCTTTTCTATTTTAATGATTTCTTTTTATGCTTGGGTTGCCAAAGGAGAATTGGTCCAAAACCATTTTTTATTATTCAGTAAAATACTTTTGCAATTATTGCCCTAACTTATATTTTTCCTAGAACCACATTGTTGTTCATCTTTTGTTAAAAAAGCTAAACTCCTATTATTATTATGTTACATTTGATTTTATCCTTCAGTGCTACTATTACCTTCATATGTTATAAATTAAGTTATGAGTTATGTGTGAACATGACAGTAGCCTTCACTCTATATTATGTTATGAGTGGACAAGGCATCAGCCTTCACTCTATATTATGTTATGAGCAGACAAGGCAGCAGCCTTCACTCTATATGTTTTATGAGTTATAAGTTAATTTCTATAAACCTTGTTAAATTACAAGCCATGAACTGTGAATCATAAATTTTGAACGATGAGCTATGAAATCTTTTAAGGGATATATGTCATTGTATAAGTCATTTTTGTTTAATCATTGAGATCATCTATCTCACTTCTTTTTTCTTGTATGGTTCTAGGTGAGCATTATGAGAAGGCAAGGTGATCACTCAAGCTACCTACTCCGCTTTGAAAATTCTCTTGTTAAAGTTTTAATAATAGCATGTTATGATGAGTCCTTAGATGCTTCAGGATTTGTTACGGGAACTTTACTCTAAGATATTATGTTGAAAAATTTACTTGGAGTCTTACTATTGTTTTCTTATCAATTGTAATAAAGTATATTTTTAGCTTTAGCAACTTAAGGTTTTTCCTTTATAAAAGTTTTATTAAGTTAATGTAAGAGGTTTGGTACAATCCTATGCAAATTTTTTTGAATATGTATGAGTGGGTTCTACGGGCATGGGTGACCTTATGTCTCCCCATGTTCTAGGACCGTCATATCTTAAAAGTTGAGATGTGACATAGGGGCATTATTATCATTTTTATAATATGTTCAGTCCTAGTTTTAGTTATTCTAAATATTAGACATGATAAAATTTTATTCTGTCTTATCTTATGATGTTTTTTCCTTGTCAAGTCCTTAGTTGTCCTGTCTTGCCAACCAAACACAACATTCAAGAATATGTGAATGAAACATAGTATGAATTGGTATTCTGTAAATATATATAAAAAAAAAATAGTAGCCATAAAGAAAGATTGTAATAATGTTCTAGAATAAATTAAGACAATGCTAGGGTATTATAGGCAGCAAAAACATGAACATAATTTTAAGTTGCAAAGAGAATCATTCACTATATTTAATTATGCACTTTCAAGATTAGGTGACCGATAATTCAAAAACTACAGAGCTTCAGTAACCATGCTTTAATCCAAAAATCCAAATCAAGACTAATCAATGAAACTTCAAGAATCAATAATTCAGTTCAAAAATTTCAAGAATAAGTCATTTAAAAAAAAATTCAAGAATAAAGAATTTGAAGAATTTAGAGATTTAATAATCCTACATAGCTTCCACTTTCTAGATTCAACATAGGGAAAAAATAAATATTTTATTTTGATAACTAATGTAATTATTATTAATATTATGATATGAATATATCAAACAATAAAAAATACAAATACAAACTGTGCATCCAAAAAATTTAGTTAAAATTCACCATTTCCCACCCATATCTCAGAACAACCCCAACAATCCTCAATAAAAAAAGAAATAATTTTTAAGTTCCAGCTTAAAAACACATTGAAATTGAACAATCATGATTAGCCAGAAACTCATCTAAAGCAAATCAAGAATCTCCAAAGATAATAGAATCTAATGAATCTGAGAATAAAAACATCAATAAATACCCACGAATGCATAGTTAACAAAACAAAATTATATGACATAAAAAGGCATATTCATCATATTTAACAGCTAAAACAATCCTGAAAAATACATAAATTTTATTGACAAAATGAAATCATCATCATATTAAAGACAATTTATTTAAAATGCACCACATATAGCTACATTTTATATGCATAATCTCCCACTCCCACCAAAAGTACATTCTATTTTCATGTCATATATCTAGTAGAACACTTCCTCTAGGCAATAAATAGCACAAAACAAATCTCCTCTTCCCTTATTCAAAAGCATTTGAAAGAACAAACTAAATCTAGAAACAAAAAAAGGATTGTAAATAAATACCTAAACTATGATTGCATCTCAGTATCTCCAAAACCCTCTTGGCAAGCTTTCCATAGGAACCCATTTTACTTTTCCTTTCAATACAAAAATTCCACCAAGAATCTTTCTTACAAATCTTGCAGATAAACTCTAATTTAAAATAAATGACAATTTGTTAACAAACTTTAGAATAAATGAAAGAATAAACTTTAGAATAAAAATCATAACTTATGCACAAATCAAATATTTAGAGATGTTGTTATTTGCATACCAATTCATAATTAAAACAATCAATTAAATACCAACTCATAAATTAACAGTCACCAACATATTTGAAAGTTTAGACTTCTAAAAAGAATAATTAGAACTTTCACTTACCAAAGAGAAATGAGTTAAATTTGGTGAAGCAACAGCCGCAAGGTTCAAATTCGGTAAACTCTAAATATGCTACCAATAAGGTCTTAGTGTTCAAAATTGAACATTTAGAGTTCCTAAATTTTATTTGATAGAAAACAAAATTAAAAGAGCATACCAAGAATTCAGCATTCACTTCCTAGGACTTGAAGGATATGATCATATGATTTAAGAAAACATGCATAACAAATGCCATTAAATACACAGGTAAAAATCACTGAAACTCAAGCATTTAAAAAAAAATAAAGAGTAGGACAACAAGAAGACCAACACTATGCAAAGAGAGGGTATAGTACCAAAATTTAAAAGGAAAAGAAACATGGCAAAATAAAAGATCTCAAAATCCTCAATCAATAACTCACTTAAGGAATTAATATCCAATTCACTGATGATGATAATAATAATAATAACCCAAAAAACACCTTCTTAAATAGAAATTTAACAAAAAATCCTGATAAAAGCAAAGAAATCAAAAGGAAAAAAAAAATGACAAAATGCAAGACATTTACCCAAAGCCAAAATGCACACAACAAAATGATCTGTTGGCTTCTCCAGAAAATAAAAATTAAATAAAATTAAAAAAAATAAAAAAAAAAACAAAAATCAATAGAATCACATACTGCTATCACCGATTAAAGGAAGCTTTTATAGTATAATAAAGCCTAAGACTCGGTCATCGATAGTAAATAGCTAGGTATGTTTACAACTAAAATTGAGAAATTTCAAAAACCGAATAAAGATTAGGCCAAGAGATAGAAGAAAGAAGAAGAAAAATAATTGGGGTTTGGGTGTGAGACGGCGCAAAGTGAAAGATAGAAAGCTGGAGCAAAAAGACAATAGGGTTTTTTTAGAAAATGTCATAAAAAGACATACGAAACGACATAGTTTAAGTGTAGCCTTAATGAGTATGTGAGGGTGTGATGGTCAGTCAACACATGAAAGTGCATTTCCTTTTATACCCTTGTAAAACATGGTCGTTTTCACTACTGGGTTCGGGGTTAGTAAAGGACATTTAAGTAAATTCATCGTAGCGAAAAACCATTTCTAGCTCCCAAATCAAACTTTTCAGGACAATGTTACCCTTCAATTGCTCCTGTCCATTTGCGCAAGGCCTATATTATATATATATATAATATAATATAATTATATATATTTATTGCTAAAAAATTATTATTTTATAAAATTTATTATATTTTTCACATATAAAAATTTTGATACCAAAATAAAAATAAACCCATACAAAAGCTCGGGCAAATGAAATTTAATTATAATAATTTAATTAAAATTATATCATTGTACGTAAAACTCAGAAAAAAAGATAAAATACAAAAGGTAATTAAGCTAAAGAATTAATGCATAATTAGTTATTAGGTAAAGATAATAATTGTTAATTCAAAAACTAATTTCAAACTTGTAATGAATATAAAGGAAAATTAGTAAAATTATTAATAAAATAAGCATATTAGGGCATTTGAAAAATTAAAATGGCAAAATTGTCAATATGAACGAAAATGAAATGGAAATCACATTTTAGTATATAATGATATTAAAATGGTAAAATGTCCATTTTGATGTTCCGACTTGGCAAAATTTTACAATTCAATGTTTCAACTTGTGAAAGTTATAATTTGGTGTTTGAACCTGTTAAAAAAATTACAATAAGGTGTTATTTACCCGTGGCTATCCGATAACATGGTGACTTGCATTGACGTGGATTAGTAAGTCCACATGGCATCTTATTACTAGTTGGCATGAGTTGACATGGACATATCACTTGGTTGTTGACGTGCTGGTATAACTAGCAAAAAACTCCAACAGTAAGAAAAAAAATTCCCAATTTCTTTTAAATTAGGATTTTCTCCTAATTTGCATAAATTTCTTCATCTCTCTATTCCTCATCTATGATTTCTTTCTTTCATCTTTAAATTGTTTAATTTTTAATCGAATTCATCATGTTTCTTTCATTGTTCTTTAATACTCATATACATGGAAGAATTTAATGGGTGTTGTAAATGTCATAAGCTGTGCAAAATGAGGACTTCATGGATGAAGAAAAATTAGGGGAGAAGGTTTCTGAATTGTGAGTTAGGCAAGGACAATGGTGGTTGCGATTTTTTCAAGTGGTTGATCCAGAAATTTGTTTAAGGGCAAAGAGAATAATTCCAGGTTTGCTGAAAAGATTGACAGAAGTTGAAGTTTGTGAACCATTAATTTTACGCCCTTATCACCTGGCTGCAGCTTAACACCTGCTAAGATTAGTACACAACACAGAGCTAGTACGGTTGTCCTGCTAGCTGGTTAGCAGGCAAGGGTCAAGGGGGCAGCGCCCTTAGAGCAAAAAATAGACTTTTAGTTACATTAGTATGAGGATACTTAATTTTTCATACTCTATCACTTTTTCCACCTAGATTGGACCTTCTGTACCAAATAATATTTTTTTCAAAACTAACTGGATTTTCTCTCAGACTGATTGTCCACTTGTTCTAAAATTAATTTTAAGCCTATTGATACTGACCGATAAAATTTTTTAACTCTATAACTTCTAAAAACTGATGCGAAAGCCTTAAAAACTAACCAAAAAATTAGCTAGAAAAGTGTGCCAAGGTGCATCAGATATGACGCTGCTCCGCATTAGTGGCGGCCCGGATTTGCCCCTGCGAAGAGCGGTGGCTGTGTCGCTCTAGTGTGGTAGATGCTTTACTTTGATACGGATCCACTCAGAGCTGGCGCGACGCTGTGTCAAGTTTGTTTCTTTTGCCCGAATTAAAATGACCAAAATGCCCCTATTCTGAATTTTTTTAGTATTTTTTAGCCCTATCTTTTACATCTTTTCACATTTTCACTTTTTAAATCACTTTCACCTCATTTTCCTAAAATAGCCCTTCCATTTCCTCATTTCAAAACACACTTGAAGTTAGAGTTGATAGCTATCCTCTAATTAATCTCTTTTTCTCTCTCCAACCACTCTCTAATTAATTAATTAATCTTTTTAATTAATTAATCATCTCATCCTAACCAAGTTAATTAATCTTTTTAATTAACTAAAACTCTATTTTTTTAATTAAAATTAATCACTCAATTAATTAATTAATTAATTAATCTTTTTAATTAATTAATTAATCACTTTTCAAAATCAAATTAATCATTTTTCTTAATCCAGCCTTCATCCAAATTAATTAATTAATCTTTTTAATTAATTAATCCATCTATCGTTTTCATCATACTAATTAGTTAATTAATCATTTTAATTAACTAATTAATCTCCTAATCAATCTGATCACCCGGTCCCGATAAAATGAAATTTCGATTCGGTAAAACCCTCTGCCCTCTAAAAACAAAGGTATCAGCCTTTTCCTCTCAAAACACCTAAACTAAAATCAATCTGATCGACCCCTAAACCCCTCTACTTAATCATGGAATGAACTATGTGGGTTTTGATCTCCATTCAATGAGGTACATAGGTACGTTTGGAATCTAAATCCAAATCTCAAATCCAAATCTCAATCAATCTCCCTTCCCCTTTTTAATTAATGATATTTCATTTTGATTTTCTCATTGCACTCATACCATGTTCATGCATTATAATTGTCATATAATATTTGTCATCCATGAAATTAATTTTCAAAGTCAAATTAAACTTCAAAGCCAAATTTAGATTATTCAAAACTAAAAACCTAGTCCCTGAACTCAAACCTGATTTGAGGCTAGTGATTTTATCGTTAGGTAAATTAATTAAAAATTAATGAATTGGAGTCAATTGGGTTTTTCCTTAATTTTTCCATTTAAAAATAAATTAGGGTGGTGACTCCCAAAATTATTTTCAAAATCAACCAAATCCGAACCCGAGGGTTCCATCGTGAGTCTAAATCCGAATGAGCATTCCAATTCTCTTTAGTCGATTAGGCTGGTGCTTGGGCAAGACCTCACAGCTGGCAACTCTGTTGGGGACTAGTTGCCATCTTTTTTTAAAATAAAAAGGAAAATAAGAGGATTACTATCTGGTTAAGGAAAAATTTTTCCAAAATAATCTCCATTTAGCTCATTAAGTATAATTTGACTATCATGCATCACTTTGCATAATAAAGGCTCCTTACCTAACCTTAGATTTAGGAAAACTTTTGGATGGTGAGTAGTATTGGCTTGACAACTCTCTTTGAGTATGTTGAGAGATAGCGAAAGCATTTCACACCATGACAAATCCCCGATCATTTCAGTGGTGTAATGAGCAATTAGTACCGTTGGACCCACATGAGGCTCCTTACCTCACATGTGGTTAGGTATATCAATGCTCTAGTGGGATGGGGACCCTCAATCAAACCACTTTTCACCCTTGTGCATGTACTCACCCTATTGTTAGCCCTAGATTCCATGTACTGTAATAATGGAGACACTTGTATATATGCCTATGAAACCTTTTTGGCATGCATCATGACATTGCCATGCATACATAACATGAGAAACTCGAAAAGTAAATCCTCAAAACCTTAAATTGGTGGTCCATTACCCTAAATACCTCACACACTCACCCTGTCAACATGTAAACCTGGTGACCAACCATGTAGAGGGAATCCTTTTATCGACACACGTTCATATTCATGCCCTTTTTTTTTTCCTTCACAATTCTATATTCTTACCCATTTTTCTATTTGTTTTTTGTTTTAAGGTACCAATGGCCAACACTTCCAACTCACTCAACCAAGACACAATCAACACCTTTTTTGCCAACCTCCTTAAGAAATAAGAGGAGACTTTTCAAGCCGCACTCACTACTACCCTTAAGACCCAAGTCGACACTTTCACCCATGCTCTCAATGCCTAGTCCTTCACTTTTACTAGCGCTCTCAATTCCCAACGCTAATCTATCATCAATGAAGTTAAGGAAATGACCAATGCCACTGTTACTCCCCTTCGTGCTTATGTTGACCCTGCATCTGGCCAAGCCAAGACTAGCCATGCCCCTACTGTTACTCCTCTCATTATCGATCTCACAGATAATCGGAAAGCACCTAAAACTCCAACCTCTCCTGTCATAGACTTGAATGCAACCACTCCCTCTCCCACTGCGAATCCTTTTAAAAGTGGAGATTTCTCTAGCTTTCTTAAAGCTAAGAAATTGATGGAGAAAATTGAAGCCATGGAGAGAATACTGGAGAATGTCAAAAAACATGAAGACATGATAAATGTCGACTCCTTAGCTCTCTTCCTAAATGCGCGGGTTCTACCAAAATTTAAAATGCTGATCATGGACAAGTTTAATGGCACCATATGTCCCAAAACTCACCTCAAGATGTATGTGGGTGCTATGAGACCTTTCGGTATGGACGATGAGCTCCTTACTCAGTTATTCCAATAGTCCTTGACTGGAGTTACTATTAAATGGTTACTAGATCTCGACCAGAATCACAAAAAGACTTGGGATGACACATGTAATGCATTTGTTAAGCAATAACACTATAACATTGAGATGGATGTCACCCGTTGAGATTTGAAAACCACCAAACAAGGGCTAAGAGAATCCTTCACCGCGTTTCTTATAAGGTGGAGGACAAAAGCGACTCAAATGGTGAACCGTCCATTTAAAGTAGAGCAAATTGACATCATCGTTAAGAACCTCCTCCCCCAATATTAGGCTCATCTGCAAACATAGTACCTCCATAGCTTTACTCTTATTGTCACTAAGATCGAGGATTTGATCCAATCAGGACAAGTTAAGGATCAGTCCTCTAGTTTGAGGTATTACAAGAACACTAACTACACCACCAATACCACCTAAAGAGAGGGGGAGGTAAATGTTGTGTCCTGTCACCAGCCAGTGAATTTAGAAATAAGGAGGACTTTCTCTGAGCTGGGTATGCCCCTTAACGTTGTTTACAAGAAAGCGATAGAGGCTAATCTGGTTAAGCCCTTAGAACCACGACCTCCTCCAAACCCCTTGCCCAAGGGTTATAATGCTAATGAGCACTGTGACTATCATTAAGGGTTGGGGCACAAAACTGATGCATGCAAGGCTCTAAAGCACAAAATTCAAGACCTCATTAATAGAGGAGACATTATTGCTCCCAAATCCAAAGTTTAGCACCACCATTAATCCTTTCTAAAACACCAAGCTGACTCAACTATCTCAAGCTTCACTTGATAATTGGCACTTTAAGAAGAATGCTGCCCTGCTGTGCCCCTATCTAAGTCCTCCAAATCAATGTCTGAGTCATTTGAGTCCATGTCTAAGTCACCTGAGTCAAAGTTTACGTCAGAGTCTTTTGAGTCTATTTTTGTTAAATCTTTCTTTGAATTTGAGTTTGTCAGGTCTTGCCCTTCGGAGTTTGTATTTTGCCTTATAGGCTTATCCTTTAATGTACTCATGATGGGACTTTTATTAGTAATAAAAAGTTTGAACTTTCTGATTTGCTTTAATTTTTTTTTTTCTAATTCATCTTTAAATGGGACATTTTAAACAAAAAAAAAGAGAAAAAAAAAAGAGAAAAAAATGAAATGAAAAATAAAAAAAATAAAAAAAATGAAAAAGGCAAAAGAATTAATTAATTATGGCACAGAGGAAAAGAATAAAAAATCCCATACATTGCATTTGCATGGTAGTAGTAGAAAAGCTCATGAGTTGTTTTGCACAAGACAAGGACATGATAGGAATGATCCAAGCATTGTAGTCCACAAGATCCTTACCTACAAGGAGAACCTATGGAGAATGAAGACAAAATAGATTGAAAAGTATCATGACTAGATAAACACTATTAATGAAAAGAGAATCGATGGTCTATACAAAATTTAGGGCCATCAATAGAGACTACTCGAGCACTTTAACTAGAGGGTGAGAGACAAAGGTTTGCAAGAAAGAAATCTAGTTTTAAGTCCCTATTCATGATCCAAGAGGAAGTTCAAACTGAGCTGGGCTAGATAGTATAAGAAGATCCTATCCAATGGAGGAACTATCTTCACAGTCGTGGATGGAAGCATATTCTCCCATCTGGTAACTTAGATCAGCTGAAATGATACATCATCCAAAGATGACATCTGCATTTCATTTCTATTTTTCATACATATGTAATCGAAACTACGTTAACCTGATTCTCCCAAAAAGAAATAATAGACAAAAAAGTGATATAAGGGATACGTAGGCAGCTTGACTCGAGTGCGGTCCAAATTATAATACAAAATATTTTGTTTGAATCACATTCTCATTTCTTTGTGCCTAGTACATCATTCACTTAATTCTTTTGCTTAAACCAAAAGCAAAAAACGAAAAAAAAAAAAAAGAAGAAGAAAGAAAAAGAAAAAGAAAAGAATGCTTGCCAAGCTGTAAACCCCAAAGGGCGGCTTAGTAAGAAATTAGAGTATAAAAGATGTCTCATTTAATGATGATCAAATTTTGTAAAATGCAAGCCTATCATCATGACAAAAGGATAACCCTTTCAATATCCTTTATAGCTTATCCTGTATTGTATAGTCCTATCAACCTGTAAGTATTTTGAACAAAAAAAAAAAGGTCATGTCTGAAGTTATGGTCCAGCCAATCTTTCTCTACCTCCTAAAGTACACATCTCTCGTGTCCTCATCAGAGTCAGAGTCTACCACAAACTTCTCAAATAGGCACGTCCCTCCTCTAGGTCTTTGTAGCTCCTTCTGCCGCAACAATAGAAATACTAATAGAATTAGAACTGTTCAGTACAGCAGTATTGAAAAACCTCTCTTGAGTACTAGTAGTCTCGAAACTACTTCCAAAAATCCTCCTCTATAGTTTAGAAAATGCAGCACCCTTTTTTGCCCTAATTATAACAGTCCTTATTTGAACCACCACTATAATGCCATTATGTCTCACTGCACTCACAGTGTCCTTTGTCATTGCCATCACATTTTGAGTCACTACTGTGATGTCACACTTCCAATAGACCCTGAGTCTCCTTCAAAGATCGAGTCACCCCTCTGTCCATGTTATAGTCCTTTCGCCACTAATGGTTTCTCTTATAGCCCATCCTTCCTCAGTTACATTACCCTCAACAGGGCAGCCTGACGCTCTCTCTCAATTGACCAAATCACCTTTATCAACCATCTGTTATACCTTTCTATGGTCCTAAGAGAAATCTCAAAATAAACAACATGATAACTCCTTAGCTAGCTATGACCTGATAGCTCTAGCAATGGAAGCTATGGTTTGCACAGACTCTAAGAAAGAAAAACTAGGAGCATATCTTGAGTCTGCTTCATATGCCTCAAGATCTTCATCCCTTAATGGAAAGTCCTTCAAACCAAGCCTAATAGTCAAACCACTCGACACCCATGGTCCTTAGTCATGAGGGATCTAATTCTTTATCATTGACAGTGCTAAAAATGTGTCATTCAAGGGTAAACTGCAAGTAACTATCCTATTCGATCTTTGATCGAGTCTCAATAAAGCATGTGCAGACTAAAAAGCAAGGGCCACCACCTGAAAATAATCCATCAGCTACACTTCTAAGATAATCCAAAACCTAAAACAGACACCCACAAAGCACCCCCAATAGAAAGGGTAAGAATAAATAAAATTTTCTCACTTGGTAAATAACTGGCAAGATAATTCATCTCTCTAAATCCCAAACAAAGTAGTCAAGATTTATCAATGTCTTTGCCAGCACAACTCTAACCATAAAATGCCTCTGGTCCATTTGCCACTCTAGCATCACTCCAATCAGCAGACCTGTATATGATACTCAAATAGAAAATCAAGGTCCTCATGTTGAACCTCTACCCTCTTCATATCTCCATAGTCACTAGGATCATAGAACTTCTTAATCACAATGGTCAAAGTCACTTGACCATCACCAATCATCATCTGGCTTGCGACATCTTGAGACAAGTTAAAAAAAAACTCTTGAAAAATCCAAGAGATGCCAAACTCTAAGCTCTAGCACCACTGAGCTACCTTCAGATTGTAGCTAAGCCATAGTACTAAACTCCTCTGGAATAGGCACACTCCTTCTCAATAGCACCAAAATAGAAACCACAGGCCACCGAATCCCAAAACTTAAAGTAAGCTCTCAGAAAAATCTCAATCCACTGGAACTTCTTGTAATGCCAACATGACAACTATTCCATATCAACCCAAGTTGAGTTCCTCAACTTTGTCGAGTTTTTCAGTCCATAAATGCATGTATTTGCAGGACACAAAAGTTACTTGAAAAAATTGCATTCACAAAGCAAATGTGTAAATCCACCCTTATGCATCCAAGCAATTTTTCATTGCAGGCATCATCACAAATCATCATGCATAGAAGTCAAGCAAAAGGTCCATGAATTCCAAAATATGCATATATAAACATGCATTATTTATGCACCAACGTCTATGCTATCATCTACAATCATACATCATTATGCATAAGCTGAGTTAATAGCCTTACTGACATCTCCTAAAGCTAACCAGTATTTTCTCAAAGCTGACCAATACCTCTTAAAGCTTACCAATATTTCTTTAAAGCTAAATGATACCTTTCCAGATCTAATAAAAAATGTGACTTCCAAAGTCCCTTTACTTCCGACAAAGTTCCTTTGAACCTTCCAAAAGGCCCAATCCTTCACATTTAAAACCCAAGTTTCTTTGGCGCAACCAAAATCTTATTAGAATCTCTTAACCCAACTCGCCATAGGCCGAGGCTCTCCTTCTACCGAGATCTTTTTAGAATCTCTTGAGCTGACTCGCCACAGACCGAGACTCTTCCTTTACTAAAATCTTTTCAAAATCTATTAAGCCAACTCGCTATAGGCCGAGGCTCTCCCTTTATCAAAACCTTTTCAAAATCTATTGAGCCAACTCCCTATAGGCTGAGGCTCTCCTATCAAAATCTTTTTAGAATCTATTAAGTCGACTCACCATAGGCTGAGGCTTTCCCTTTACTAAAATATTTTCAAAATCTATCGAACCAACTTGCTATAGGCTGAGGCTCTCCTCCTATCCAAATCTTTTCAGAATCTCTTGAGCCGACTTGCCATAAGTCGAGGCTCTCCTCTTATCAAAATCTTTTCAGAATCTGTCGAGCCAACTTGCCATAAGTCGATGCTTTCCTTTTACCAAAATCTTGTCAAAATCTCATGAGCCAACTTGCCATAGGTCGAGGCTTTCCTTTCACTAAATTATCTTATCCAAAATCATCTTCTACCCATGAGTGTCCATAAATGGTTACTAGATATCCATGTGGTTCTTTTTCCATCTCTTTTATCAAAATCCATCAACTCCACCCATAAATGTCTAGAAATGATCACTTAGACATCAATGTGGTTCCTTTTTCCATCTCTTTTGTCCAAATCCATCAATTTCACCCATAAATGTCTAGAAATAATCACCTAGACATCTATATGGCTTCACTTTCCACATCTTTTAACCAAATCCATCAATTCACCCAAAAATATCTAGCCACTAGCTTGGATATCCCTTTGGTCCATTTTCTCACTTCCATTCATCAGCCACATTTTCCCCTATAAATGTTTAAGAACGATTGCTTAAACATCCTTGTAGTTCTTTTTACCATCTTCTTTTTCCAACCATGTCTTTCACCCAAACATGTCCAAACACTAACCTAGACATCATTTTGGTTTCTTGTGCCACCCTTTTCTTCCGGGTTCACTATTATCAGAATTGCCTTACAGATAAGACAATTCTGATGAGGGGGCAATTGTGGACCCTTAATTTTATACCCTTATCATCTGGCCACAACTTGACACTTACTAAGATTAGTGCGCTACACAGAGCCAATATAGCAGTCTCGCTAGCTAGTTAGCGGGCAAGGGTTAAGAAGAGCGGAGCCGCTAGTGCAAAAAATAGGCTTTTAGTCACATTAGTACGATGATACTTAATTTTTTATATTTTGACACTTTTTCCACCCAGATCGGACCTTCTGTGGCAAATAGTATTTTTTTCAAAACTGATAGAATTTTCTCTCAGACTGACTGTCCAACTGTTTTAAAATTAATTTTAAGCCTATTGACACTAACCGGTAAGATTTTTAAACTCTATAACTCCCAAAAATTGACTCGAAATCCTTAAAAATTGACCAAAAAATGAGTTGGAAAAGCATGCTGAGTTGAGTTAGATCTTACGCGACTCCGCAACTGGCTAGTGCGGATCCATGCCAACAAAGCACAGTGGCTACATTGCTCTAGCACGATAGCCGCTTTACTCTGATGCGGATCCATGTAGAGTTGGCATAGAGCCGTGTCAAGTTTGTCCCTTTTGCCCAAATTAGAATGACCAAAATGCTCATATTCTGACTTTTTTGAGTATTTTTTAGCCCTATCCTTTATGTCTTTTCACATTTTCACTTCCTAAATCACCCTCACCTTATTTTCCTATAAATAACCCTTCCATTTCCTCATTTCAAAACACACCTAGAGTTAGAGTTGATAATTATCCTCTAATTCATCTCTTCTGCTCTCTCCAACCACCCGCTAATTAATTAATTACTCTTTTTAATTAATTAATTAATTATCTCACCCTAACCAAATTAATTAATCTTTTTAATTAACTAAAACTCTCTTTTTTTAATTAAAATTAATCACTCAATTAATTAATTAATTAATTAATTAATCACTTTTCAAAATCAAATTAATTATTTTTCTTAATCCACCCTTCATCCAAATTAATTAAGTAATCTTTTTAAATTTTCATCATATTAATTAGTTAATTAATCATTTTAATTAACTAATTAATCTCCCAGTCAATCTAATCACCCTGTTCCGATAAAATAAAATTTCGGTCTGATAAAATCCTCTGTCCTCTAAAAAAAAGTATCAGTCTTTTCCTCTCAAAACACCTAAACCAAAATAAATTTGATTGACCCCTAAACCCCTCCACTTAATGATAGAACAAACTACGTAGGTTTTGATCCCTATTCAATGGGGTATGTAGGCACGTTTAGAATCAAAATCCAAATCCCAATCAATATGCTTTCCCCGTTTTAATTAATGATGTTTTATTTTGATTTTCTCATTACATTCATACCATGCTCATGCATTATAATTGTTATATAATATTTGTCATCCATGAAATTAATTTTCAAAGTCAAATTAAACTTCAAAGTCAAATTTAGATTATTCAAAGCCAAAAACCTAGTCCCCGAGCTCAAACCTAGTTTGAAGCTAGTGATTTTATCCTTGGGTAAATTAATTGAAAATTAATGAATTGGAGTCAATTGGGCTTTTTTTTTTTTTAATTTTCCCATTTAAAAATAAATCAGGATGGCGACTTTCAAAATCATTTTCAAAATCAACCAAATCTGAACCCAAGGGTTCCATCATTAGTCTAAACTCGAATGAGCATCCCAATTCCCTCTAGCAGATCAGGCCGGTGCTCGGGCAAGGCTTCACAAAGCTGAGAGGGATAGCTGCTAACTACAGAAGAAGGGAGAAATTATTATGGGCATGGGCAATTATCTTTATCGTGGTTTAGATTTTCAAGCAATAATTGTGCAGGTTCAAACAATGTATGGCAGAAATGGTGTTAGTTCAGGGGTTTTGGTTTTAAAGATTATCTCATTCATTAATTAATGTAATCAAATTATATGTTTTATGCCTTTAAGATATAAAATTAGACAAAATTAGATGTTATTTGATTGTGTTTTTCATACTTGTTTGTTTGATAATGAGATTGGGTAATATGCAGTGTTGTTGATGTGTAAATTGTGTAATGTAGTTATATGGATACAATGTGTTTGTTGAAATGCACGAATGAAGTTATAATACTATAATTGTAACCAATTATATAGGTATAACCAATTATGCACATAACATAGCACATACAATAAAGGCTAACACATAAACTTAACTTACAACCCAATGAACCCACTTCAATCATTTTTGCTGCAATAGACAACAAATAACACCAACTAGCACTAACATAATCAAACTTGCACTAACAATGAATACAGATATCGCCCACATAGATATCAAACTTGCACCAATTGAAGTTACTAAAAAGTACACACTACATGTACTGCCAATCTCACCAAAATAAAAAATATAACCAAAAGAATTATCAAGTCAGCAATTTCAACATTAAATTCATTAATATTAACCAAGATGTGTCAAATCACATCTAAAATTGATTTGTTTTCTAATGAATCAAAAAAGAACATGAACATTTAATTGTTTTCTCTTAACCACAAAAGTATATATAGATGACTACAAAAATAATAACATATATATGGAATCAATTTGGCTCCCTTGCTGTTGATTCTTGTGTTAGATTTTGGCACGATGGCTTAATGTTGACCCTTTGTCCAGGCTAGCTTTTCCGTTTCTTTGTGCTCCTGCTGCCATCTTCAAATTGCTTCCTTTTCTTTTGCTTGTTCTCCTGTAACATATAATTTAAATCAATTATAATTATAGTATCACAAGTTACTATATTAAAGGAATGCTAATTATGCAAATTTTATACCTCCAAATGGAGAGGTGTGATGAATTGTTTTCCCTATTTTTTCAAATCTTGTTGCCTGTTAGTTATAAAAGACAACTTTGGTTCTATGCTTGTCCTAATTATGCCCTCTTTAGAAATCACCCTTTCAGTAGGAGTTTTAGCCTATATATACCATGATTTTAAACAGTGATTTAGTATAACATAAAATAAAACTAAAACAAGCTAAAGGTGATGGAAAGGAGAAATGACTTACATTGATTGCCGCTGTCCTTGTGTCTCTATCAGTGAATACACCATATCCAGCAGGTGGCTGTTGCATAGCACTAGGTATGTATCTAGGTGTTTTTGATCTCCTAGGCCAAAAAACCTTACCATTATATCTATTTGGACTGTTATATTTTGCAGGTAAGACATTGTCATCATGGTGCTCACTAGTTTACTAGATAGGTTGACTGTGTGGCATGCTTCTATCTTCTTGATGAGCTTGTGTAACCACTGGCTGCATTGAATTTAAATAGTCAACATCAATTGATAATCAACATCAATCTGTATCAAACATATAATTCATGTATAAATTTTAAACAAGTAAGATACCTGAGATTGACTTTGGGATCTTATGCATCTTTTTATGCTTGGATGTGAGTTGGTTTTATTTTGAACTTGATTTGACATACTGTTAACTTGCAAAATGCCAATTTCATATGTTAATTGATATATTACTGGCATGTAGATTTAATAGATGACATCTCATTACCCTTGATTTGCTAGTGGATCCAATATGTTGGATATTTGTCCATTCTCTTACATTATGTTCCCCTTGCATCTTTATTGCCTCAATTGAAACCTCTTACATGTATAACTTATAATTAATAAATTACAAATGACAAGAAAATAAATAATATGGCATAAACAAATTAAACTTACTGCTTGAGTGAGATGAGAGTGGACTTCTTATTGCTATATTGGCTCTATAGGTTGTGTATCTCTTCCTTGTGGCTGTTTGTTCCTCTTTTTCATCATTGGACACCCTTTTTTATTGTATCCTTTCCTAAAACAAACTCTACATGTCATCATCCTACCATTTCTAGACAGATTATGTTCACTAGCACTAACCTCTCCCACTTCCTTTCTCCTATTTCTTACTTTTCTCCTAGGTGTTTTTTTAATAGGTGGAGGTTGAAAAGGTTCATTCCATTTTTTTCCCAAAATTTACTAGAATTCATTAGGGACATCATTTAGGAATATGCCTGCAACTACTTATCTTTATTATAACACTCATACATATAATCTCAAGGATCTTTGTCCATTTCTTATATGGCACAAATGGCATGAGGATAAGGGATCCTACTTAATTCCCATGTCCTACAAGGACAAGTCCTATTTATCAAGTCAGCAGTATAAGTATCACCCTTTTTTTATACTTCAAACCTTGTGTCACCATACCATATCACTTGACACTCTCTACTTTCAACATAACTTTCATGTACTTTTTTCCTAATCCTATGACCAAACTTTCCTAGCCATTTATTTGCCATATCCTTATTGACATGTAACCTTGTCATCACCATTCTCCTAATGTCTTCTAGTATAGATATTATATTTTGGTCCTAACTTTTATGATTTTCCCATTAAAAGCTTCAATCAAGTTGTTGTCTACAATGTCACATTTTACCTGGGTGTTAAAATATGCTCTGCACCAGTGCTTTGGGTAGGTATACAACATATCTTCAAACCTATTTAGAGATAATTTTTTTTAGCTCATCCATATTTGCTTCAAATTCTGGCATGTTTGTTGACTTGGCATGCAGCTAGAATTGTTTTTAAAGTTGCTCACTCCTTTCATGCTTTTTCCTCCAGTTAGCATATAGGTGCCTTGCACAGCACCTATGTTCAGCTTCAGGTAATAAGTCACTTACTGAATCTAATAAACCCTACAAACAACCAAGTTAATTAGCATTTTTAACCAGCATTATATTTAGGTATAAATTACTAACTATGCCAAAATTAAGAAAAAACAACAAATACCTTTTGCTGGTCTATAATGATGGTCCATCTAATACCATCTATAAGATTCAAATCCTACTTTAGCTGATCAATAAACTAATTCTAGATTTATCTCTTCTCTTGAAGTATTAACCCCAAGCTATTAGGAACATTTATTATTCTCATCCCTTCCAATAGCTACCAAAAGCTCCCCTTTTAATGCCTCTTTCAAAAAGCATCCATCCAATCCTATTACCCTTTGCACCATTTATAAATCCTTTTTAAACAATTAAAGGATATTTACAACTTATCAAATACAAAGGGTTCTTTCTTATTGGCCTTATAATCTTCATTTCTGCTCTACCTCTAAGATTGCTTCTCTTTATTTCACCTAAATAATCCAACAACAAACCAAACTCAACTTTTAAATCACCTTGTAGTTTAGCTAATGGCTTCTCCTTTACCCTCTTTACCTTGACCAAGCTAACTTCCAGCCTCAAGTCTTGTTTAATCAACAATTTCAAATCCACCAACCTCATTGCAACAATACACTTGTACTTGTATAAATAGTTTTTTGCTAACTAAGTAGAATTGGCCCTTTTATTCTTGAAGCTAATTTGGCAACTATGATCCTCCATATAGGTCTTCACTATGAACCTCAGGCTCACACTTTCATAGACAACAAATATCACCCAAAAACACTCTGGACTTGCACACCTTGCTCTAACCTCTATCTTTTTGTTCCTTATTAACTTGATTAGCCTTCTTTCTTGTAAACCATATCTTGTCAAAGCTTATTTGAACTGTTTTGGGCCAATAAATCATACCCAAATAGAAACTAATTTTGTTTGCCCTAGCTTCAAAACCAGGGAATCTTTACCTCTTTCTAGTTGTATGATAAGCTTTTGAGTCTTTAGAACTCATTGCATTATAAGAATCATCAAATTCAAAGTAATTCAACTCATCCTTATCACTTAGTAAATCAAGGATGTCCCTCCTATTGCCATCATTTTTGTCCCCTGCATGCTCATTCACTTTTTTATTCTTATTAAACTTAAATTGCCTTAAATAGTTTCTAGCTTCTTGCAACTCTTCATCATCATCGGATAGCCATCTATAGTCAACTATTTTCTCATCTAAATCCCTAGCTTCATCCTCACAATCATCTTTATTAATTTCTTCTTGATGATTTGCATTTTCTATTTCATCTCCAACTATAAAATCTGAAACTGCAACATCCACTTGCACTGGCTACCCCTCAATTGCTAGATTCCTTGTTGATCTTTCATAATCAATTACTATGTGAACAAGGTTAGGATCTTTATCTCCTAAATCCCTAGTTGAAGCTTCATAAAAATTTTCTGTATGCACAAGCACAGGTTCTTCATCTTTAGTTGCATCATGGTCTACATAGGATGGGTATGCAGATTCTGTACCAAATTCTTTATTAAATTGGTATGCGGCTTCTGGATCTTCTTCAACCCTTGGTAAATCTTCTACTAGATTCTTAGCATCTGTGAATTGACTCCTCATAATTTCATCCTTACTAAGTTTAGTTATTAAGCTTGAAACATCTCTAAGCACACCATCTTCAGATATGTGCACATTTATAGTTGCACTAACACCACCAACAGAGCTTACACCTACCTTTTAATTGCCATCAAACCCCTTTTTACTCACATCTAAGCTGGCAACCAATCCCTCATCTATGCCACCATCTACTGTTAAGTCTAAAATACCCTCCCCATTTCCTGATATTCCTAAAATGTCCTGTATAGCTTTTTTTTAGCATCTTATGCTATGTATAAAATTTCTGCTATCCCATATTTTTTAATAACCTCAACAATATCCTCAAAAGACAACTAAAATAACACTCTTAGTCTAACTGCGTAATTGGACTTACCTGGTGGCCTAAAGTGAATGTGTGAGGCCTTGCCTAAGCACCAGCCCAATTTGCTAAAGGAAATCGAAATGCTCATTTGAGTTTAGACTCACGATGAATTCTTAAGTTTGGATTGGTTATTTTTGAAAATGATTTTAAGAGTCGCCACTTTAATTTTATTTAGTTGGGAAAATATTAAAGAAAAAACCCAAATTGACTCCAATTCAATAATTTTGCAATTAATTTACCTAATGATAAAATCACTAGTCTCGAACTAGGTTGAGTTCGGGGACTAGGTTTTTAGTTTTAAATAATCTAAATTTGACTCTTAAGTTTAATTTGACTTTGAAAAATTAATTTCATAGATGACAAATATCATATGATAATTATAATATTATGATGAATGCAAGAGCATGGAAAAAAAATTAAAACATTTGCAAGTTAAACTAATAACATAAACTAAATAAAAAGGGGCAAAGAAGATTGATTGGGACCAGGTGATTGGATTGATTGAGAGATTAATTAATTAATTAAAATGATTAATTAACTAATTAATATGATGAAATGAGTAGATAGATTAATTAATTAAAATGATTAATTAATTAATTTGGATGAAAGATGGATTAAAAAAAGAGGGATTAACTTGATTTTGAAAAAAAGAAACATCAATTAATTAATTAAAATATTAATTAATTAATTAATTGAGTGATTAATTTTAAAAAAAGAGTTTTAGTTAATTAAAAAGATTAATTAACTTGATTGGGTGAGATAATTAATTAATTAAAAAGATTAATTAATTAATTAGAGAGTGGTTGAAGGGAGAAGAAGAGAGGAATTAGAGGATAGCTATCAACTCTAACTCAAGGGATGAGGAGAAATGAGAAGGGGAGGGGGATTTATAGGAAAAGTGAGTGAGGGTAGTTTAGGAATTGAAAAAGTGAAAAGATCAAAAGGATAAGACTGAAAAGAAGTTAAAAATTAGGTTGAAAGAGGTAACTTAGTCATTTTTTGTGCTAAAATCGGTACGAAAACACGTCTCCACATAGAAGGAGATGTAGATCCGTGTCAGAGGGCGCAGATCTGCGTCAGACTGGCAAGGTGGAAGCAGATCCGTGCAGACCTAGTGCAAATCCACACCAGGCTTGCGCAGCTCATCCTTTTTTTTTTTTTAGAAATTAGTTGGTTTGGTGTTTAGGAAATTTGGACATCCGGTAGCAATGTAATTGAAGGCTAAGGTCTACCGTAATGGCTCCGCATAGTGCGTTAAACTTAGCAGGTGCTAAGATACGGCTGGATGATGAGGGTGCAAAATTAAGGATTCATAGGATGCAAGTCAATTCTTTAACCCCCATTAAAGCTTTTATATAGGTTACTAGTGTTGGCCATTTTAAAAAAGCCAAATAAACCTCTACCTCCACAAAACTACCACCACAATACACTTTGTTTTGCTCTGTTGCATCCCCAACAAAAACTCCCCCCCAATTTACACATGCAATACATGCCTACTATTAAAAAAAAAAAAAAAGAAACACAAAACATAATTTGTACGCATAAAATCAAGCCAAAATAGATTTTATCACATACTTCAAAAAAATTAGATACAAATGGAGGAGAGAATAGATGTAATTAATCTACAGTGTCTTACATTGTCATTTTGGAGGAATTCAATAGATGATCGACTCCTTTTTAGCAACAATCACCATCCAATTCATTCAATAAACTTGATTTAGTGAAAAATCCCCAATTTTCTTTGAACTTTACCTAAATCCTAAGCAAAATCCCTAATTGAATGTAATTAATATTTTACCATTGATTTTCATCTCTAAGAATCAGGGGCATATTCAACTTTTTATTTACTTTTTTCCACTTATTTCAATCTTTTAGTATTTAACTAAAATTATATGCCATGTTAGAAAAAAAAAATGGTGTAATCAGAAATAACAACTAATTGTATTTCTTTTTTTAACAAGTTCATACACTAAATTATAATTTTCACAAGTTCAAACACTGAATTGGAAAATTTTGCCAAGTTGAAATACCAAAATGGACATTTACCATATTAAAATATCAAAAGACTAGTTCCAACTTGGAAGGAGAAAATCTCGATATTGAATTGACATAATCTTTAGGTGCGGTACAATTCGATTATATGGACTAACAATTCAGGACAAATCAAATCAGGAATTTTGGAGATTCGGTTATTTTGAAACAATAGATAGTTTTTTACCTTTTGAAATTGAAATACATCAGTTGTAATTATAATTTTGAATGTTTGAATAATAAATACTCCACCTACATGCTTACATTCTTATTGTCATACTTCATATTTATTAATCTGTAAACAATAGAAAAAAAAGTTTCTTAATGGTCAAACTTGCAACTTCCAATAAATAGTTCCAAATTGCAAATATACAAATTATAACGCAATAAATAAATAACAAGGAAAATTGTTCAAGAATAACAAAAATTTCATCTTGGCATTTTGCAGATGCAGACTTGCAGTAGCTTATCAAGAAAGAAATGGCATTTTGCATATGCAGACTTCCAATAGCAAGAAAGGAATAATAGATTGC
This sequence comes from Reutealis trisperma, assembly GCA_947687605.1. Taxonomy (NCBI): domain Eukaryota; kingdom Viridiplantae; phylum Streptophyta; class Magnoliopsida; order Malpighiales; family Euphorbiaceae; genus Reutealis; species Reutealis trisperma. The sequence continues at coordinate 210,804 of CANTUT010000674.1, forward strand.
AGCAAATAAATGGTAGATTGCAGATGTTGAATTGCAATAGTAGGGAAGCAGAATAGCAAATGCAGTAGCAGAAAAGCAGAAGGTAAAAGCACACTAAAGCACAAATGTTCTGCATATTAAAATGGCAAAAATAAATAAATACATTTAGACAAACAAAATCAAAATTATGGAAAAAATTACAAAAAAACAAATCTAATGTCCAATAAAAACTATTTTAACTCCAAAATAACCAAAGGAGGCCTATAGGTAGAAAAAAATGCATAGTATAAATGCACCAAATATGGAAATGCATACATACAAATAGAATAAAATTCACACTTACCTTAATAGTGTTTAACAGTCCACTAAGGTTCTTAGAATCACATTTTCAATGATTTTTGGCTCTTATAAAATACATGCAAGTTAAATTATTCAACTTAACTTATGTAATGAGAAAAATATAAACAAAAAATTTAAATTTTGAATTGAATAAATACTTGACTCAAAGTTCTTAAGTTTTACCAAAATTTCTTCAAGTTGAATAAGATGAAAATTGACTCTTACCACTCGTGGCAGCAAATATGTACATTGGTAGTTATAAAAGTTAAAGAACTTCTAAATTGATCAAATGTCCTTCCACCAGTATTGATGGTATATTCACTTACCACTATTGAATACTATGGCCAGTACATTTCGTGTAACCTTACCCAATGCAAGGAACCTCACTGCATTAACTTTCCACCATGCTATAAGTTTAAAGTCAAGCATAAATTTCTCTTCTCTCTCCTCAAAAATTTATCTAACTCAATTGTGGATTGGTTAGATCCAATATGTTCATTTCTTAATTTGCTCTATCATATCATTGAGAGCCTTTTTGACTCTTAAAAATCAAATTTGTTACCTTATTCTCACCATAATAATCAGCTGTGAGGCCTCGCCTGAACACCTGTCCTATCCGCTAAGAGGAGATCGAAATGCTCATTTAGGTTTAAACTCAAGTTGGAGCCCTTAAGCCCAAATAGGTTGATTTTAAAAATGATTTGGGAGTTGCCACCTTAATTTTATTTAATTGAAAAAATTAAGAAAACCTCAAATTGACTCCAATTTTATCCCAAAGAAAAAATGCATTAGCATTGAGACCAAAGAGGATTTTTGGAGACTAGGTTTTTAGTTTCAAATAATCTCGATTTAGCTCTTAAGTTTAATTTGACTTGAAAATTAATTTCATCAATGAAAATTATAAAATGATGATTCATAATGCATGACGATGGTATAATTGTGCATATTATATAGAGAAAATTAAAAAACAAATAAAATAAACATGCATAAACAAAGGAGAGTATTTCCTTTATCCTCCAAGGGTACTAAGGAAATCACATAATCACTCCTTTACTCCAAAATAATTAAATTGAATAATTACATTAATTAAATAATGGGATACCTTCTCTAACCCTTATGGATTCTAAGAAGATCATCAATTTCCTTACAAAATATAAGTAAAAAAATTTATATTAAAAAAGAAAAAGGAAAAGGGATTGACTAGAATTTGGAATTGCGGTTTGGATTTAGATTTTAAATGTACCTGCGTACACTATTGAATGAGGATCAAAACTCACACAGTTCATTCTATGGTTAAGTGGTGGGTTAGGGATTAATTGATTTAATTTGGATTGAATTGGGAATTTTAATGGATAAGAGAAGATGTTATACCTTTGCTTTGGATGTGTGCGATGGCGGAAGGTTTTGCCAAACTGAAGTTCTATTTTATTGATACCGGATGGTGGAGATCCTACTCAAATTGGTGGATTAATTAATTAATTAAAAGAATTAGTTAATTAATTAAGGTGATGAGTAATTAACTAAAAGGATTAGCTAATATGGTGGATTAATTAATTAATTAGTTGAATGGAATTAATTAAATTCAAAGAGAATTTAATTAATAAGGGTACTCAAAGAGAGTAGAAAGATTAATTAGAGAGAGAAAGAACAAGAGTAAGTGGATAACTTATCAACACAAACTCTTGGGGTGAAGAAAATGGTAAAAATGAAGTAGTATTTATAGACAACTAGGCGTAAGGGCATTTTGGAAAGTTAAAAGGTGAAAACACCAAAAGGACGAGGTCAAAAGAAGCTAAAAATTAGACCAATATGGGCAAAAATGGAATTTCAGTGCACAAGAAAGGACAATCGTGAAAGGGGAGTATAGTGCCATATAGGGAGGCTATGGCACCATAAGGCCTTTTTGTGGATCTAAAGAGTCGCTTTGCGGCGCAGTATGCCACCATGTAGGCACCGTCATTCAACCACGCGGCATCGTTGATAAGACTTACAAAGCCATAAATGGCTCCTGCAGCATGCCTCTAATAGCACCAATTTTTATATTATTTTGGACTTCCAGATCAAGTTCTAGGGGTTTCAGGGTTCAAAAAATTTACCGTCAGCGTTGGTGGGTTTGAAATTAATTATTTACCAATTTGATAGTTAGTTTAAGGAAAAAGCCGGTTAATTTTAAAAAAATAATGTTTGGTACACAAGGACTGGTCAGGGTCGGAGAAGTTTCAGTGTCCAAAAATTAAGTATCCTTATAGTATTATGCCTGAAAGCCGATTTTATGCTCTAGGATGCTACCTCCGTAACCCTTACCCATTAACTAGCTAGTGGGATCATCATACTAGCTCTACGTAGCACATTAAACATAATAGGTGTCAAGTTGCTCCTAGATCATTATGGTGCAAAATTAAAGGTTTACACTAGTGTACTTAATCTTAAGGTAATTCAGTTTATACATAGGATCTAGTACCACTAGTACAAAAAACAACACATTCATTTTATCAAGATTATCCCAATATTTATCAAATCTAGCTCACATTCATTTACCCATAACAAAAAGGGTATAAGTAGTAGAGTTCTTACAATTGTAACTCTCTTAGAATTTTAATTATTTTAGGAAAATAAAATTTAGAGGTAGAGTACAAAGAACCAAAAATTTTGCAAGTTATATCATAAAAGTTTTTAAGGAACCTAGTAATTCTCTTTGCATTTTCCCAATCCACCTCATATGGCACCTCTTCTCGAAACTCCATAATAAATTTAGGAACTAAATTCTTTATATTATATCAAAGTCACTTTGATACTCTATGGCAGTTTCCAATATGTGATAGGTGGAATTCCACTTAGTTGTACAAATTTAGTGCCAAAGAAGTTTTACCTATAAGTTGAACATTCTCATGACACTTCTTTAGGGGGTTATACACTTTATATATTTAACTACATCTCTAATCCTCCTAATGGCTTTCCCAAGATATTCAAGCCCATCCTTCACAATTAATTGAAGGATGTGTGTACAACATCTCATATAGAATGCTTCCCTCCAAAAACAAATGCATATATTTTAATTAACTTTTCTTTTAACTGTTGGATAGTAGTGTCATTTAAGGATGGATTATCAAAAGTAAAGCACATGACCTTGCTAATTCCCTACTTTGCCATGCAAAAATTAATTACATTTGCTATGTTCACTCCTTTATGACTCTTAGGGACACAAAAATTGAAAATCTTTTTTGTGCATATTTCATTCATGGTCAATAAGATATGCAGTCAAGCATAAAATAGGACAAGTTTTGAATACTTGTCTATGTGTTTGTTGTTAAAGAAACTCTTTAACAGTGATTAGTAATATTTCAATTTTTTTTCAACAATAAATAAATTAAAATAGTCTCTAACAACTGTAAACCTAGATGGAATGGCAAATTTTAGATAGACAGTTGACATAAATTCTCTAAAATCCTCTCTCTTTACCATTCTAACTAAGGTGTCCCTACTGTATTGCTAGTCAAGTTTCGAGCAAACCAGTTGCTTATCCTTAACATGGCCTTTTTGAACAGTCAAAGTACTTTGACTTATATGCCTTCTTCAAGGCATTTTATCTCGAAACTTTATGCAAGTTTTCCTAAGATATTTCCAAAGGCCAGAAGTGCCTTGGCCACTCTTCTCTTCATAGTCCTTACCATACCAAATATACTCAGGACCTCCCAGTCTCATTTCCCTCATTATCATTCAATTTCTCAAAATGCAACCAAACCCCAAACCTACTTCTTTTATTATTATATGTATGCATGGAGTCAAGATTACTACCTTTTGTTTGCTTACAACTATCCATATTCATGAGATTCTCATCACTAATCCAGTTATTTCAACTGGAAGTATAGGATGGCTTAATGGACTAACACCGGAATGTATGGTGTGAGTAGGCAATGGCACCACATTTTACCCTAGTTTGGATCTTCCTCCTAATATCCTTCCTTTGCCACCATTACCCAATTTACGCCTGCCTTACTTCACCATTTTCCCTTATAAACACATGAACAACAAGGAAAAAAAATAGTAATTAAGCATGCAATATAATTGAATTGACATTACAATAAGATGCATTTGAACAGATAACAAAAAATAATTCATTTGATTTCAGAAACAAATACAATACAATTACACTAAACAAAAAAAGATCTTAATATTTAAAAGTATTACACTTGATTTTTACTAACTGACTCATTATGATCTTTCAATTACATTGTAATGTAAACACTTTAATACCCAACAAGGCTTGAATTACAAATATGAGACATAACATAACAATCAAACGACAACTTTTGAGACCTCAAAGCCCATTACTTTGATTGACTTTCTCTTTTTGCAAGTTCATTATCATACCAATCAACTCTCCTAATGTATCATTGTTGCTTACCCTATCAACAATGAATTGCATATTGAATTCTTCTATATTTGGGTCCCAAAATTTAAAAAAACCATAATTATCGCAATAGAAATACAATTTATTAGGGTTTCTTAAATACTCTAATATCTTAATTATAACCTTTCTCCTATAGTTACATCGCTGATTCCTAAATTTAATTAAACTCCCATTAATAGAAGAGCCTCTAAGTATCCCATTTCCCCTATTCAAATTATACCTCATAGACTTTGATGAATTGGACTCCATAGTTATTAAAAACCAAAGGAACTGATTTTCAAATGCAAGATATCACTATCCATTTATAAACTTTTTCAGTTAAACATAATCACATATAGCAAAAAAAAATTACTATTATATACTTAATCAATTAAAATCAGTTTACAACATTCATATTTTCAAACCTTAATATAACAATTAGACTAAATAGTGTCACATGCAGTAATGAAAAAAGCCCTAAATACCTAATTAAAACCCTAAATAATAAATTACTTACCTTAGATAGGAATTCTAAGTGTTTGTTTGAGAGAATGAGAAAATTTTCCACATTTGAGTTTTATCAATAAAACCCTAAATTAAAATCCTATAATTAATTTTTTCAAGAAAACCCTAAAAATTATTTCACAACCCTAAATAACAAATTTTTTCACCTCACCTAAGAGTCAAAGTTTATTAGTGATTTTGGTTACTCGATCCTTCAATATCTTCAATTCCTTCAATACCAGTAGATTCTCTCTCTTCAATAGTTGATACTAATAAAATCACTTTAGTCAATTACCAATAGCCCTCATAATAAAAAAATCTAGAGATACAAAGATCACACAGAATGAGAGTGAATCTCTCTCAGAGTTTCCAAATTAGAGGGAGTAGAGAGAACGAGAGTAGAGACACTAAGTGTGAATGCTTAATTTTCAACCCTGGAGCCTGATGATGAGAAATAATTAGTTTTTCCTTGGAGGTTGATCGACGATGTAGTTTTTGGGTTAAATTGAAATGATTTTTTACTTAATCTAAATTAATTTAGAAAATGGTCTAATTTGGAGTTCAATTGGAGTTTTTTGGTTTCAATGTATTAAGTCCCATAAGTTTGTAGGTTTAAAATGAATTATTAAAAATTACATTTCAGTCTTAAGGATAGGAAAAATTATGATTTGGTCCTGAGCGGTTCAAAAGTTAATTTCTTTGCACCTTTGCTGAGCCTTATGTGCCCATTGGCTTGCTGAGCTTATGTACGCCTTCTTCCTTTTGAAAATGCGACCCATTATCTATGATGATTTCAAAAGGCACTTCAAACATACAAAGAATGTTAGTTTGGATAAAATGAGCCGCTTTCTTGGAATTTAGCACTTGATAGGGAGCAACTGCAACCCACTTTGAAAAATAACCAATTGCCATTAAAATTTATTCATGTCCACTAAAAGATTTGGGACTTATTTTTCTGATGACATCAATACCCTAGGTTGCAAAAGTCTAAGGAGTTGTTATTGGGTTTAGAGGGACGAGAGGCTTCTTTTGGAGTTTGGCATGTATCTAGCATTTATGGCATCTTTGTGCAAATCTTGTGCAGTCTTCATTCATGGTCAACTAGAAATATCCCAAATTCATGATTTTTTAGGCAAAAGTAATTTCCTAAAGGAATGGTGGAGCCAAACGCAGCAGAAGGAAGGTGGTGAGGTCAAATTTCAAACATTTTAAAATTTCACTTCACCCATTTCGGTCTAAAATTTATTCAAGAAATCAATTAATTTGTGTGTAAAACACATATGCATAGAAAGAAGAAGGAAGAGTAATCATATCACCTCTTGTAAGTTCCTTCATTCTTTATCAAAGAGCTCCCAAGTGTGAAGCCTCTAGATCATCCACACCTAACTCACCTCTAAGTCTCCTCTTGATTTCTTTAGTGTTCTTGAATCCTCTCTTGGTTGCTCAATTTGATTCAAGATTTTCCTTAAAAATCATTTAGGAATTTAAGGTTTCTCTTTAAGAAGGAAGAGTAATCATATCACCTCTTGTAAGTTCCTTCATTCTTTATCAAAGAGCTCCCAAGTGTGAAGCCTCTAGATCATCCACACCTAACTCACCTCTAAGTCTCCTCTTGATTTCTTTAGTGTTCTTGAATCCTCTCTTGGTTGCTCAATTTGATTCAAGATTTTCCTTAAAAATCATTTAGGAATTTAAGGTTTCTCTTTGGTTAGTTTTGGACTAAACACATTTTTAATTTGCAAGCATTTGTTCTTTCATAAAGAACAAAGAAAGGATTTGAAGATCAAAAAAAAGAAAAATTGAAGAAACATTTTCTTCATCTTTTCTTTCAACTCTTTCAAATCTCTCTAAGCTTCTAATGAAAAATGATATTCTAAAACTTGTGGAGAAAAATGAACATAAAACTCTTTTATACTCATCTTCTACAAGACTTAACTCTTAAGTCTTCTCAAAAACTTAAATGTCCTTACATATTCTTTTAGCTCTTCATTTGCTTGAGGGGCAAAGTTGACTTTGCTTCTTTAAATGGTGAAATGACTATTTTATCCTTTAGGGGTAAAATGGACATTTCCACTATCAAAAGATGTAATTACAATTTTAACCTTAGTAGAAAATTCTCTAACCCCTAAACCCATCACATGGGCTCATGAATAGTGAATTTTCTCTAACCCCTAAATTGCCTCTTTTCCATATCACATATAGACTTAGGCCACATCTCATATTTAAGGGTTTTCACTAAGCTTAAAATTAAGCCTTTGATTTAATCCAAAACATTTCTCAATTTAATCTTTCTCATTTGCATCATATACAAATGAAGATTTAATTGAATTGAAACTTTCATAGATTAAACATCAAGACATGCTAGAGTCCTTGTAAATTTAATTACATGTTTAATCATTTTACTACTAATCAATTAATTAAACACTTTAATTAATTATTATGGTAAAACTTTTACACTTAGAAGGTGATTAGTATTGAGTGTGTGACTTTCTAGGTTCATATATAATTAGCAATGGGAATGAGAAAACATTTTTCTCTACTAATGTGAAATCCCCACTTCACACTTAGTCCCATAAGTCATGAGGGACAGCTAACATTCTATATCACGACTACCTAATTAAAAATGAATGTTTATAGTTGATAACTTTAAACATCACATGGACCATCAATCATAAATCATCATGCACTAGAATCTTTTCATTAAAGATCCCAATCTCAGCTAGGGTAATGGTTTATGTCAAACCCTAATGTGCCTCGATTCTATGTTTTTATCTCGGTTCTAATTCTTGATGAGATTAGATTCTTACTAGAAACTCTTTCTAGTGAATCTTACTATTCTGGCCATAAATTTTAGTTATCAAGAATAACCAGATAGCATAGGATCTTAACCTCATTTACTTGAGGTAATGAATTCTATCTTGGCGATCACTTACCTCCATACATGACAAATTAGAACCATCACATACCATATATTCGTACGTGAATAGTACATCTATGTAAGCAATAATAAATCCTAACCACCTATGTATGAGATATAGTATCCCTCAAGTCAAAGGATTATATGCACTATTATGATCTAGATGATAAATAATTGACAAGTAGTAAAATCCCATATTATTATCATCTAATGTCATAGTTTGACTATTCATCCTATGAATATCCACGTGTTTGTATCAACATCACATGTCAAGCAACATGAAACTCACTGCCTCTATAATCATCCGTATCACATACTGATTATAGAAAACAAACAGAGGTGATGGTCTTCCAGAATTAATGATGCCCAGTCATTAATCCTATGACCATGAACATATTTAAAATATTTGTACAAGAGCGATCTATCTCTCATATTATCAACACTTGAGAATAGATCCTCTTTCAAATACTTAAGGACTATATTCAATCATATGAAACTCATTTCACATTATGAATATATTATAGTGCCATTGGGAATTGAAATCTACTATTACATAACTATAATATGGCTCATAGGGCACATACTGCTATCATTTTCTTCATATAAGGGCCTTCTTTACCATCATATACATATTTCATGATCTATTGAGCTTCATCCTCAGTCACACACCTTAAGTGTATGTTATCCCATACCCATTTGTACAACACATTGTCGTTTGGGATAAAGTTACTATCCAACAACCTTAGGGTTCTTTTTTTGACTTGATTGCCCCCTTTTGGATATGCCTTATTCTTGAGGTAATTGAAAATATCCTTGAACCATGGTTTTTGATTAGTCAACTAAATATTCATACATAGTGTGTGATGCTCTGGTTCTCTTTTTTACTTTAATCATCAGAGGTCTGACTATCTTAGTACCTCTCATTAGGGGTGTAAATGAGTCATGCCTACTCGCGAGCTACTCCGGATCGACTCAAAAATTACTCAAAATCTACTCGATGTAAGTCGAGTCAAGTTCAAGCTCAAGCTACTGAAGTAGTTAGACGAGTCGAGCTCAAGCTCTATATTACTCTGCTCAATAGGCTAGCAAGCCTAAGCGAACTTTTATATATTTTCCATTATACCCTTTATATATTATTAATCGAGTCTAAACGAGTTGAGTCGAGTCTAATCGAGCCTATAATGGAGTCTAAACAAGCCCAATTGAGCCTAATTGAGTTTTTATATATTTAACATTCTACTATTTATATATTACTCATCTAGGCTTGAATTTGACTCAATTAAGCTCGAGCTTATTAATTTTGCTCGAGCTCGAGCTCGAGTTTGAGTATTCAAAGCTTGGCTCGAGCTCGAGCTTGAGTTTTTAGGATCAAGCTTGAGTTCAAGTACTTCAAAACTTGACTTGACTGGGCTCGTTTACACTCTTACCTCTCATATCTAACATTAATGCAAGTGTGGTCAAGAGGTCTGCAAACTGATTCTTAGCCTATGGCAAATAATGGAATGATAATGAAAGTTTCTTGCAGGGTCTTTTAAGCATTTATAGTAAGGAACCAAACGCTCTTCTCGTATCTTCCATTTTCTAAGGGCTTGTGACACAATCAAATTTGAATCCCTATATATTTCTAAGAAATTAATCCTTAAGTTCACAGCGACTTCAAAACCAGTTATACAAGCTTCATATTTAGCTTCATTGTTTGTCACTTCAAATGTTATTTTAGCAGCTATGGGCAGGTTCTCTCCCAGAGGGGAAACTATGACAATCTTAGCACCATAACCTTTATTGTTTACTACACCATCAAAGAATATATTCCAAACTTCAAGCTTTATTTCCATAACATCCTCATCAAAGAATTTTGGTTCAAACCAATAACCATTTATGGGAGATACAGCTAATTGATTAGCCACTGCACTTCCCTTTATGGCTTTCCTTTGCACATACTTTAGATCATAGGTTGTTAGGTGTGAACCCTTAATTTGCATCCTTATCATTTGCCCATAGCCTCACATCTGTTAACTTTAGTGCATTATGCAGAGCTGGTACAACGGTCCTGCTAGCTGGTCAGAGGGCAAGTTGCCTCCTAAAAGAAAAATTTTTAGCCTTCAGATATATTACTACCAGGAAACTCAAATTTTTTAAACCCTAAACCAATAATCAATCTCTAAAAAAAATAATAATCTGTCATGTGTATGCCACTGCTCTAGGCGGTGCCGTTGACTGGCCGATGACATGCAGCTGGTGACACCGCCCAGAGGCCCGACGATACCGCTAGCTTGGTCCCCCACCTGCATTTAAAATTCCCAAAATGCCCCCAAATATGATTTTTCAACATTTTTTTATCCTTTTTTAGTCCTAATTTTTTTCGTCTTTTCACTCTTCATCTTCGCAAATTGCTCTCACCCCTATTTTCCTATAAATACCCTCTCCATTTCTTCATTTCAGCCACTCCTTAATTTGGTATTGGTAGCTATCTACCAAATTCTCTTATTCTTCTCCCTCCAATCACTCTCTAAAATAGTTAATTAATTTTTTAATTAATTAATTGCCCCACCTTGACCTAAGTTAATTAATTATTTTAATTGACTAATCTTTTTCTAAATTAATTAATTAATTAATCACTTTTTTAATTCAATCCATCCAATTAATTAATTATTTTAATTAATTAATCCATCTATCCATCTATTTTATCACATTAATTAATTAATTAATCATTTTAATTAATTAATTCATCCATCCATCTATTTCATCATATTAATTAGTTAATTAATCATTTTAATTAATTAATCCATCCATCCATTTCATCACATTAATTAGTTAATTAATCATTTTAATTAATTAATCTTCCAATCAATCCAATCACCCGGTCTCGATAAAACAGAACTTTGATATCGTAAAACCCTTCACTCACTAAAAGTAAAGATATCAACCTTTTCCTCTCACCCATAACCCTAAATCAAATCAATCCATCCAATCAATTCCTAAACCCCTCCACTTAATTATGGTATGAACTATAGAGATTTTCATTCCCATTCAATGGGGTACATAAGCAAGTTTAGAATTTAAATCCAGACTGCAAATTTAAATCCCAATCAATCACCTTTCCCCTTTTATTTTCTAATGTAATTAGTGTATTTAATTGACTTAATTGTTTTGGAGTCAATGAGCGATTCTATGGTTCCCATAGAATTTATAAGGACTAGAGGGAACACTCTCCTTGGTTTATGGATGTTTATTTCTTAAATTTCCTCATGCATTTCATAACTATATCATGCTCATGCATTTTAATTATTATCTTATAATTACAATTCATGAAACTAATTTTTAAGTCAAATTAAACTTAAGAATCAAATTTAGATAATTCAACCCAAAACCTAGTCATCAAGCTCAACTTGGTTCGAAAACTAATGATTTTTATCATTAGGTAAATTAATTGCAAAATTAATGAATTGAAGTTACAAATTGGGTTTTTCCTTAATTTTTCCTTTTTAAAAATAAATTAGGGTGGCAACTCCTGAAATCATTTTTCAAATCACAAATCAATTTTTTGAACGATAACCATTCCAATCGTGACTGTTAATTCTATGACCTCCTTAAAAATCACTCTACCTTTCCTTAAGGAAAAATTTTCAAGCAAGGAAGGGGCATTCGGGCGAGTTCTCAAACTAGGACACCATCCATCTAGCCATCTTACTATCAAGAACTGGCCTCTTCATAAGGAATTCCAAGGGCTCTTGCCAGCAAGTACATGAGTAGTGTTTGAACTCAGGTGATGCTGGAATTTATGGCAAACCCATACAAAAGCAAGACATAATTTTTCAATCTAATTGTATTTAAGTTCATAAGTGAGCAACCACTTGCTTAAGTAGTAGATGACATTTTCTTCATAAGAATTAGGATCATTTTATGCAAGCGTCGCCTTAATGGCCTCTTAAGTGACAGAGAGGTATAAGAGTAATGGCTTGCCAAGTCTAAGTGGTTGTAGGACAAAAGGGTTTAGCAGGTATTCTCTAATCCTTTCAAAGACCTTTTGATATTCTTCGTTACACAGCTTAGAAGCTCTTTTCTTTAATGACTTAAATATGGGCCCATATGCATCCGTCAATTGTGAAATGAACTTACTAATGCATTATAACCATCCCAGGAAACCTCTAATCTTCTTTTCTGTCTTCACAGGTGGCATTTCCAAAATGGTTTTTGATTTGACTGGATCCACTTGAAGAATCTTTTTACTAAACATATATCCAAGGAAGACCCCTAATGATGCACCAAGCAGACACTTTATAGGATTAAATTTTAGATTGTATTGATGAAGTCTAAGGAAGAATTGCCTTAATGTCTATAAGTGTCCTTCAACTATTTCAGATTTTATTACCATGTCATCCACACACACCTCAATGTCCTTGTGCATCGTATTATGGAAAAGTGTAATGGCCATCCTTTGATAGGTTGCCCCCGTATTTTTTGACCTAAAAGGCATCACCCTGAAGCAGTAAGCACTCTATTTTATCACAAAAGTAGTCTTTTCCTTATTTGAAGGATAGACTTGGAGCTGGTTATAACCTGCATACAAGTCAATCAAGGAGACTACCTCAAATCCTGTTATGTGGTCAACCAATAAGTCATTATGCGACAATGGGAAGTCATCCTTTTGACATGCTTTCATTAGATTCTGATAGTCAACACACATCCTTACTCTGCCATCTTTCTTTAGAACTGGTACTATATTGGCTAACTAGGGTAGGTAGGTGATTGGCTTTATGAATCCATTATCCAATTGCTTAGTGATTTACTCTTTGATTAGAAAAGACCATTCTATCTTTAGTCTCTGTAACTTCTATTTGACAAGCTTCACATGTTCATAAGTAGGGATCTTGTGCACTGCTATACTTAAATCTATACCGGTCATGTCTATAAGGGTCCATGCAAAGCAATCCACAAACTCTTGGATTAACTTGACTAAGCCATCCCAGTTATAGCATATAGATGCAATGACTATAGTTTTGGGATTCTCATTAGTGCCAGTGTTTATTGGTTCTTTGCTTGCATCTTTTTTATTTCATTTATTTCTTTTTCTGATATATTATTCAAATTTAATTCAAGAGATGAAACATCAAGAGAAAGGGAAGACATAAGATCATAAGAGGAAAATTTAAACTTTTTATTATGAGTGAAAAGGCCATTGTCCAAGGTTACATCAAAAGTAAAGGATTAACTATGATGGTCATTTACAAACTCAAAAGAAGAAAAAGACTAAACAGACAGACTTTAACTCAAATTCTGACTCTAACTCGGATAGGGATGAATTAGACTGGCTATCTTCCTCCTTCTTTTCACAGTACCAATTATCAAGCTGGACTTTGATGTGGGTCAAATTATAACCCTAATCCTCAGGATTAAATATAGAATAAGTAGGGTGTAGAACTTAGGGAATTTGAGGAACCTTATATTAACCAAATAGATACTAAGATAGATACGCACACAATATTAAAAAGGGATTTATATCTAAACTAAGTTCTATTATTATTATTATGAATAAAGAATGTTAGTTATTAGAATTACAAATCTAAATTGATTTTAGTTATAAGAGTTATATGCATGCAAAGATTGAGAACATAACCTAAAGTTTTTAAAAGCAATTCTCATTGTCAATTAAAAGTATTTTGATTTAGAGTCTATAAGCATTCTCATGTCATTATAGAGATAGAACAAAACCATTAAATTTTATGCCATTTTCTTTTATCCCTTTAGAGTGGATTGCTTGTCTCCAAGTACTATCCTAACCCATAAGTAACTTCAATTGCTTTTCCACCAAGTTATCCCAACTCTCTTTGTGAATAAATTGATTAACAAGTTATATAGGTGATCAAGCATACGCAGCATAATTAAACACTCAATTGAAATTAAATCTTTCAATGCATATATAAAATAAAGTAATTAAAATCAAAACTTCATTGGAATTCAAATAACTTAAACTTAGTGTAATTCCATAGTGTTAATGACAAAGTAATGACAAAAAGACAAGTAGAACATCAAAGGAACAAGTCAAAAAGACAAGGGAATGGAAACTTGATGATGTTTTCTTCACTCCTTCTTAAGAAAATTACTTTATAGAAAGTAGCCTTTGAATGCTTCCTTGAACCTCTTGAAATTCTTCAATCTTAAACTAATTATATCATTTGAATTTGCACTAAGTATTTGTAATTAAAAACTATCAAATACTAACTTAACATTCCCTCAAGTAAGGCCAAACACATGTATTTATAAGCCTTAAGGTGTCCCAAGCGATGCCTTTTACAAAAAGGAGTGTTTGTGAAGGGATGTCATGAAAGGGTGCTATAACTACTCAGCAAAGGTGGGCACAAGTCGGCACACTAGGCTACTGTCACAAGTCGGCACAAGGGGGCACGAGTCGGCACACTAGACTACTGTCACGAGTCGGCACAGGGGGTCATGAGTCAGCACACTCTATCTCTTTATCTTAGCCTTGCAAAACGCCTCCTTCTTCAAGCGTTACACATTTTAAACTTGATATTTGTTAAGAAACACTTCAAAACTTAAAAACAAAGTTAAACGCACTAATTTATAATGAAATGAATGCATGCACACACAAAATAAATTATTATTTCATTAATTTAGTTATACCAATTTGCATCATATCAGACATCGACTGTTGGATGAGGCTGATTATATCTACTTCCTCTTCTCCTCTAATCATGAAGACTTGCTCAAAGAGAGTGGCCTCCATGTTTTCCTCCTGATCTTGTTCCAATATGAAAACTAACTCATATTTCTCCACATTTAAGCTAACATCAAAGCATATTTCAAAACCAAGTATTAGTTTTTTTAGTGACAGTGCATAGCTATGGTTTAGGAAAGCTATAACATGGGAAATTTTCACCTTCTTTTACAAAATACCAATTTAAAGTTTTGAAATAGGGGCATATAGGCAAATCATATGTCTTACCTTTTCTTTGGGCGGCAACCCTTTCCTTAGTTCTTACCTCTATCTCAGTTAGATCTTCCTAAGTGGGCTCATAGCCAAGCCCGAATGGCGGATTAGCCACTAGGTACTCTTTGAACTAGTTCATCCTTTACTGACCTTTGTCCAAACCTAATCGAGGAAAATAAATAATTTTGTTTCAACGTATTAGCTATAGCAACAGTTTTGTATAGATCAAAATTGAAAAGGATGAATTTTTTACCCCTTTTTATTCAATGAACTGCACCGTCTCAAAGGACAAACCCGATAAAGGCATAAAGGTTAGTTTAAGTTGAATTATTAACACTGGTATAGGACTTGGGACCTCATTTCTCCCATGCATATCCCTTTTTATAGTAATAGTAGAAGTTCCATAAAAGAACTTGAGCTTTTGATGAAGGGATGAGGGGATAACTTTGGCTTAATGTATCTAAGGCCTTCTACAAAAGAGATTAAAGCATGCTGATACATCAATGACTTGGAACATAATGGGGAAAGAAACAAGCCCAATAGTAGCATCCAGGGTAGCTACCCCTAACACCTCCATCTTTGTACTATCATAAGCCCTCACAATCTGATCAAAATGTGCAAAATCTAAGGCCTCTAATCCTAAACAACTAGCAAAGTTAAATGGGCACACATTTAAAGTCGGCTGATTATTAATCAGTACCATTGGGATAATTTTCCTACAAGTCATGACTATTATATATAAAGCATGATTATGGTTCAATTCCCCATTTAGGAAGGTCATGGTCATTAAAAGAGATAGCAATAGCTTGGTGGTATTGGTGAGTGAGGCTACCAAAGTTACGGGGTGACATCTATCAAAGCTTGACATTAGTTTAATACCTTATAAAGAGCTTGATGATAAGGGTATGATGATTGTATAAGGCTCCAGATAGATATATTAGCTTGAGTCTTTTTCAACTACTTAAGAATGGGCTCTTCATCAAATTCAAAGCTTCCTTTTAATTTTTTAGCAAGGGGTAGAATAGGTTGGATGGGTGGTTAATTGTCTTAGAAAGTAGGTGTTTTATAGATTCTGCCACTTCTAATTATGGCATCAATCTCCTCTACAAGGTTGCTCAAGTCTAGGATACAATAATAATCAAAAACTGATCAAATCAAATAGATAGGATCAACTTTAAGTTTAGAGGTGGTGATGAGTCTAATTTGATGATTTGGGAGAGGGTTAGTGGAGATATTAGGCTTAGGCTTAGGAGGGATAATAGCACTTCTATCAAATTGATCTTGTATTTTATTCTTTAGAGCTTTGCATGCTTTAGTTTTGTACTTAGCTTCTTGGTGATACTCACAACATTCATTAGGATTAAAGTTTTTGTGTAGGGGATCAAGAGGTGCCTTAGATTCTAAAGGCTTCACTATCTTTGCTTCCAAAGCCGTTTTGTACACTACTACTAATGAGACACCTAAGTTAGTGAAGCTCCTCCTTTCCAGTCTCAATGGCTGGTGATGAGAAATGGCTAATACCTCCCTCCTCTTTCTGATTTGTTAAGGAGGTAACATTAGAATTTTAAGGAGTGCTCTTTTTATAACTTGAATTAGAGGACTCTTCCTTGATATCCCCA
>CANTUT010000674.1:237500-257500 GCA_947687605.1 Reutealis trisperma
TATGGCTATTATGAAGATTTCTTTCCATTACTCATTGTAATGGGAATTTGGAGGGAGGAAGCTATAAATACCCCCTTTAAATACTCTTATAAACATTTAACAATCTTCATTTAAGCCAAACTCTTGCAAATTTAATTCTGAAAGCCTTAACCTTTCTATTGTAATCTTTTAGTTGTTGTAAGAGCATTGATTGCTCAAGTAGGTTAAGTGTTAGCCTTCAAAACATATTGTATTGGGTTAAGAGTGAGCCAATAGAAAACTCTTATATAGGTTTAAGTGTGAGCCTAAGGGAAACACTTGTAAGAGTTGTATGTTAGCCTAAACACATTGCAAAATTTGGACTAAGATTGAAACTCCATTGTAATTACCTAGTAGTAGTAGAATACCCAATTGAGATTAGGGAGTGGATGCAGGATTTGTTAACACTCGAACTACTATAAAATCGCTTGTGTCTATTCTTTTTCCCTATCTCTTTCTATCTAGATTAAAATCCCCAATTTTATAGTTTCAATTTACAAAACCATAAAATTGAAAACCCTAAAATTATAAATTAAAAACCCCTAAAATTACAAATTTGAAAACCTGATAACGCAAATTCAAAACCGTAAAATCACATATTAGAAAACTATAAAATTACATTCAAATCACATATTAGGTCATAGTGAAGAAAATAAGTACACATTTGAGTCATTAACCTTTTAAATTTGTCTCATATATGCTTGTTATTTGCTTGAAAATGAGAGATGGAGAGACCGAAGAATCAAGAAGACGAACAGTGGTGATACTAAAGAAAATGAGAGAGAATAGAAAGCATTGTCTGTGAGAAGAAAAAGGAAGTGGGTTTAGGTTAGCAGATTTAGTTTTAGTTGAAGATGATAGTGGGTTTAGGCTAGCACTTAGCAGAGTCAATTGTAGTTGAAGATAAGAGACGATGAAATTGGTGGTGAGAAGAGAAAATAGGAAATTAGGGTTCCTACTATGACTAATACTACTACTACTACTACCACTACTACTACTACTACTACTATTATTATTATTATTATTATTATTATTAATATGCTACTGTGCTTATCTGATAGGCTTAAGAGTTTCGGTTATAAATTGAATGGGCTAAGGAGTTCGGGGTTTGGGTTATAAATATTTAGGGCCTTAATAATTGGCTATTAATCAGTACAGTTCTTGGTTCTAATGGTAAGGTATGGTTCAATTCAGTTATTGGTCCAATTACACATCTATCGCTGGAACCATACTGAATTATTACTGCCTATCCGGTTTAGTTTAGAGATTTTCCCTGGGATTAAGGATTTTTATTTATAGTTCTTTTTTAGTTCAGGTATCTCGAGAACTATGAACACCCCTAGTTAGGACTCTAAAACTAAAGTAGAATATTATAATAGAACTTGATAAATTGTATCATTTTTTCATTGATTTTCTAATTTTATTATATTTAAGTAAATAGGTCTTAAAGTAGGTTATAGGCTTTTTGCTTCTTCTTTTTTTCCTCAAAATAACTTTTGAAAATTTATTATGAATAATCCAAATAGCGAAAATATGAAATAGTAAAATTTAAATTTTTAAAAACAAAATAAAAAGAAAGAAAAGAAAAAACTTCAAAACTGAAACTCAAATTACGTACCCTACTTCTTTTTTTCCTTAAAATAATTTTTGAAAATTTATTCTGCAAACTAAAATTATGAATAATGCAAATACCCTAGTAGCGAAAATATAAAATGGTAAAATTAAAATTATTAAAACAAAATAAAAAGAAAGAAAAGAAAAAACTTCAAAACTGAAACTCAAATTACATACCCTAAGATCAAATTAGCTAAAAAACTATAATAACCCAAAATTTTCTAATTAGTCCATTTTGGGACAAATCAATTTTTTCTTTGTTTTAGTTGATTGAAAGAAAAGGAAAGAGAGAGGAAGAGAAAGAGAAAGAGAGAGAGAGAGAGAGAGAGAAGAGAGGTTACCTCACCAGACTATCACCATCTGACCATCAGATTGCTGTAGGTGCACCACCATGGAAAAGCTAGTAGGCAATCTGCTAGAGTTCCACCATCGTTTGCCATTGGATGTGAGTCCACATGATGTCCAAGCAGCTCGCCATGGTGAGTTTTCGATAACGATTATCTCTGTTCTTATTGTTTTTTACACTAATGGACTTCTTTCATCCTAAGCTTTCATTTGGTACCTATAAAATGGTTAATCTTCATTTTGATCGAAGGTGAAGATTGGAGCTGCCAACAGTGATTTTCGGTGATCTCCAATGAGTGAGGAAGAGTGATTTACATTTTTGGATCTTTCATTTTGAGATGAACCCATTGATACTTGTTTCGCCGCCAACCACCATCGACGATAATTTTTCAGTAACTTTTTGGTGAGTGTCATTTGATAGTTCAAAGTTTGTTATAGACATTTAATTTGATAATTCATTCTATATGATTAAGTTAATAATGAGTTAGAATTATTAGTAAGGCTTAAGAATTGAGAAATTTAGCCATATGGTTAGGGTTCCTAGAATCATAGTTGATAATTGAATTGCAGATTTCATGTATAGGCATAGCTGAGCTAAGGAAATGATGAGTTGTATGCAAATTAAGGTGATTTGAGTTTAATTGAGAGGACATAACGATTGAGATAAGTTATGAAGTGCAAATTTGTAATTCTTTCTACTCTCATCACATTTGCATACTGTATTTGTAAATAAAGACCATTGGGCTGAAGCAATTTGTATATAATAAAACCATTTGAAAATTTGAAATGACCATTGCTAGTGTCGAGGCCACTTGGGCTGAAGCCATATGCATATAATGCCAAGGCCATTTGTTGAGGCTAAGTTTATGAGACTATATGACCATTGATATTTGTTCATGACATTACTAAGCCAAAACTAAGCCTAAAATCATATGTAACGTAACTCTTATTTAATGGGGAGAGTCCACTAGTCCATATACACCGGTGATGCCTTGTCTTGGGAGAGCAATACTCTAGGCATGTACTTAAAGAACTACATGTTAAACAAAGCCTTATCTAAAGAGTACAATACTCTAAGCGTGTATTCAAAGAAATGCACATTAAATATAGTGATCATTTAAGACAATGGTGCAATCCTGCCCACGAGATAATTGATATATAAGTAATTGACAAATACAATGTTATGCTCCGTTATGACTTTCTATGCTTTGTTACATTTTATTCATGGTACATATGTGTGTGTGTGTGTGTATGTGTGCGTGCGTGTGTGTGTGTGTGTGTGTATGATTATAAGAAAATTATAGTTTATCAACAAAATTTAATTTATCAATAAATTCACTTAATTACTGATGAAATACTAATGATATATAGGATTTTTTTTTTGTTCCAATTATCAAAATATTACCGACTATTTACTGACAAAAAATTTTTATCGGTAAATAAGGCATTAAAAAATGGCACAAGCAATTACCAATATATTACCAACTATTTACTGATAAAATATTACTAACAAAATATTTTAGTCATTAAATAAGGACATTACTAACTAATTACCGACCAAATATTACCGAAGAAACTGTTAAGTAGCTAAATTAGGCCTCAAAGAATGTGCTAGAAATTACCGATTAATTACCAAGTAAAATAATAATTTTGTATTTATTATCCACAAAAATAATTAGTTAGTAAATTAATAAATTAAATTATAAATTAATGATGGTTACCAACTAAATTTTTTGTTGGTCACCTAGGAAAGTAGCTCTTTTCATTTACCGACTGAATGATTAATCAGTAAATTAATAAAATAAATTATAAATTAAAACACTTCCTCCCTATCTCAAGGTTTCATCAAGGGTGACCCACCGGCAGCTCCATCCACTGGATGGGAAACGTATGTTTCGTTGTTAGGATTTTTCCTTTTCTGTTTTTGTTCTTGAATAATGGTTTTCTATGTTGTGATAATATTGAATATCTATCCTATCTTTATAGATAGATGTTCTTATATAAATAAAATTCTATTTCTATTCCTATCTCTGTAACTTTTTACAATTATAAATAAGTATTACAATTAATGAAAAGATACACAGAAATTATTCTCTTTTTTATTCTTTCTTTACTTTTTTTTATTATTTTTTCTTTATTCTATGACAAGTTATTAGTAGGAGACTCTACCAATTTATTTATTATAATATATAAATTTAAGGTATATTTTGGAGTAAGCGATGATAACAAAAGACATATTTTTGTTCAAGTTTTTCATACATGAGCACGAGATTTTACATACTAAAACCTGGTTTATATGTTAAATTCATATTGATTAATCAAAAAAGCCTTGTCAACCCCGCTGTCGTTGAGAAACTTGAGCAAGGTACGCTTCTCAGCCTATGTAATAATAGGGTGCTATATTACTATAGGGCTATTCAATTTGAAATTGAAAATATATTGCAAAATGCCACATTTAAATTTATTTTAATTATTTTCTTACATCCTACATAAAATTTTTTTTATATTAGTTATAAAATTTTGTTTTCACTTTATATACATTTGCATAATAATATTTTTCACGACATATAGTTTTTATTAAAAATTATTATTTGATGCTATTTAATTTTAATTAATTAAATACAAAACTTGAAGAATTTATATTCTAAATTCCAGCAAAATTAAATAAATTAATAAAATTCCTGAAAAACTAGTATTACATATAGTTCTTGAAGAATTAAATTTATTAATTAATTAATTATAGTTCCTAAAGAACTAATATTATATATTGTTCTTAAAGAACTTGTATTTTAAATTCTAGTTTCTGAAGAACTAGGATTATCTATAATTCTTGAAAAACTAATTAAATAAATAACAAAGTATAAATTCCTGAAGAATTGACGTTTAGAACTAAAGTATTCTAAATTCTTGAAAATTTAGTATCCCAATTTGTTAAATAATTAATATCCATGCTCCTGAAGAACTAATTAATTAATTAAATAAAATATAAAAATCTTGAATCATTATCCTAAGTTCCTAAAAAACTAAATTTCCCTATAGTTCCTAAAGAACTAACACTCTTTGTAGTTTCAGAAATAGTTCTTAAAGAACTAATACTTTCTATAGTGATGAGAATCAAGATTCCTTACAAGAATCCTACAAATATTTACAAGATAAAGATTTCAAGAAGGTTCTTCAAGGTTGTCATTTCTACCAAGATAGCCTACAAAGACATGCAATCCAACCATTGTACATGATTGGTAAATCATCTAAGAAGAATATGAGATTGTATGAAGTTTCCTATAAATCAATCAAGAATATTTGGATCATGAGCTTTACATATGGATTCAATTGTATTTAAAGAAGCTTCAAGGGCTTAATTAATCTATTCAAGCCCGATGTTAAGATCAAGAGGCCAAATTACATTCCTATTAGCTTGGGCCTAATCTATTTAAGTGTTTACAAGGCTGCCATTCTTCATTCAAATTGGACCCTCCATATTTGGGCTTTTCAAATTCAATTTATCATGTTTTATTTAGTGTTTGGGCTGCCTATGTTATGTATATAGCCCAAGAGTTGTTTAAATTACTTTATTTTCATGTTTTAATTAGTTTTGGGCCTATTTTATGTTAGGTCAAGGGCGTATCCGAATTTTATAGTTTAATTAATTAGATTTCAGTTTCTAGTTAGGAAATAGCTTCTCTTGTATAGGAATGATTCCTAACTTATTTTAGAATTCAGTTTTAACTTCATTATTATTTAGGAATTAGTTTCTAATTAGGAACCTTCAATCTTTATATTGGAAGATTTCCTAATCCTTAGCTGAGCCTCTATATAAACTCAACCATTCATGTAAAATTAAGTTAAAGTTATGATCAATAAAATTCAGTTTTCTTAAGAGTGTGATCTCTTGGTTTTGATTCTTGCTTGAATCAAGTTTATACAATCGAAGCT
The DNA here is from genome assembly GCA_947687605.1 of Reutealis trisperma. NCBI lineage: Eukaryota > Viridiplantae > Streptophyta > Magnoliopsida > Malpighiales > Euphorbiaceae > Reutealis > Reutealis trisperma. The sequence continues at coordinate 243,411 of CANTUT010000674.1, forward strand.
AATTACTTTGTGTGTATTTATTCTAAGGTTCTCTTTCACAAGTTGGTATTGTGTTGTGGAGATCATCTTCCAAAGGTGATCATATTCTAAGATACTTTATCACGGGTTAGATTTGGGTTGTGGACTTATAAAAAATCCGATTTAGCTTTCCAAGGAGTTGCTTCCAAGCATAAAGATAATTGGGTCTCAAGTTTAATATACTTGAGGTTCGTATCAATTTGGTATCAGAGCTTAGACTCTAAATCAGGTTATATCTTTCCGTTTCGTTCATGTTTTCTATTTTCATTTATTTTCTTGTTTTTGTTTCTTTTCATTTTGTTGAATTCCTTCGTTTTCATCTCATTAATTCTATTTGTTATTGTTTCAAGTCTAAAAATTTAAAAAAAAATCCAAATTGTTTTACCTTTTGTTTTTCTTTGTTCGTTTGTTCCTTCGTTCATTCCATCCTATTCGTATTTCTATTCCTTATTTCATTGGAAGGTCAAATCCATACTTGGAAGCCAATTCAAATTCAAAAAGAAAGAAGGAAGGACTCACCCAAGCTTAAAGACTTCAAATTTGGTTTGACTTCTTGTATTTAATCTTCAATTTGTTTGTTAATTTTCCTTGCAATTTGCTGCTATAATTAAAAAAAAAGCAAAAAAAAAAAAAGAAGGAAAATTCATCCAAAAAGAAAAGAAGAATCAAAAAGTGTTGAAATCCGACTTTTTGGTGTATTTATAGAAGTTATTTAGTTCCTAAAGTGAAGAGGATAAGGAAAGAAGATGATTTTGAAGATTATATAAGGAGAATCAAAGATTTTAGCATTCTACAAGTAGTTTGACCAAGTTTAAACATCCTTCCAAAACAAGCTAGATTGGATTCCTATTCCTTTCTAAATTTGATTTGACTTTTCTAATCCTATTTTCATTCTGATTTCTTTCTAATTTAACTATTTCCTTATTCGTTTTGGTTTTCTTTTTATTTCAATCCTTGTTCGTGTCTAATTAGGTTTCCTAATCCCATCAGGATTCCTATATTGTTTTCCTAGTTCTATTAGGCTTTCAACATTTATTTTCTAACTTCAATTAGGATTTCTAAGTTTTATTTTCTAAGTTTAAATTCTAATTTTATTTTTCTAGTTCAATTAGGATTCTTGTTTTCCTAGTGTCTTTAGGATTCCTTATTTCTTGTTTCTTGTTTCATTTTGAGTCTTTGGAATTTTTATTTCACATTGTAATTTAGTAAGATTGTATTAATTTGATTTTCGCAACTAATCTTGATAAGAGATTTGAGTGGAAAAAGGCTAAGTGTGAGCACATCTAGAGAAAAGCCATTGATTGAGAGTAAAATTAAACACGAGTGGACTTGAGTAATAAAATTACTTGAGTGAAACACGTGAGGGAGTGAAGTGAGGAAACTATTCTCTACTTTGCTAACTTTGTTTTGCAGCTCAAAGATGAGTGGAATCTAAGGAAATCAACAAGGGGAAATAGATAGATTCCAAGCCTTACATGAATTGCTCTAAGCGATGGAGAAAAGGACCAATGAAAGAATGGACCAACTTGAGCAAAGAAGCACGGAGATAATGGGCAAATTAGAAGCTTCAATCACGAGGGGATAACCATTAAATGTTCCTAGACAAGCTAGATATGTACTAAGGAGAGTGCGGGATGAAATTGAAGATGATGGTGAATCATTTGGTGATGTTGATGAAGAAGAAGTGAGGCCAAGAGTTAGACAAGATGACAACAATGGTGGGATAAAATTGAAAATTCTAACATTCCATGGAAGAATAGATCCCGAAGCATACTTTGATTGGGAGAAGAATATTGAATTGGTGTTTGATTGTCATAACTACACTGAATCTAAGATATTAAAGCTTGTTGTTGCTGTATTTGATGGGTATGCCATTACTTGGTGGGATGATACCAAGCAAAAGCAGAGAAGAAATAGAGAAAGACCCATCGAAGAATGGAGGGACTTAAAAGCAATCATGAGAAGAAGATTTGTACTAAGTCACTACTATAGAGAGCTATACAATCATCTTCAAAACCTAACTCAAGGGTCCAAGAGTATGGAGGAACACTATAAGGAGATGGAGGTAGCCATGATTTGAGTAAATGTGGAAGAAGATAATGAGGCTACAATGGCAAGGTTCCTCAATGGGTTGAATGAGGACATTGCAAATGTTAAGCTACAACCATATATGGAGCTTAAAGATTTGCTTCATCTTACTTTGAAGGTTGAAAAGTAATTAAAGAAGAGAAGTACCAATCAGCTATCTACCTCCTATAACGCACAATTCAAATCGAATTAGAGAAAAGATGACAAGGCTTTTCCATCCAAGCCTAAGGTCAATTCCAAAGAAGCTCTAAAAATGCCCTTCCCAAGCAAGGACAAAGGTAAAGCTACGCCTTCTAGTTCTGGAAATATTATATGCTTTAAATGTCAAGGTGTAGGTCATTATAAGAAGGATTGTCCAAACAAAAATATAATGTACATGCAAGATGGGGAGTGTTATTCAGCTAGTGACAAAGAAGCTGAAGAAGAAAGAATGCCACCTCTTGAAGATGCAAGTGATAAAGAGGAGGACAATATACCAGAAATAGCCGAAGGTGGGAGGTCTCTTGTTACAAGGAGATCATTGAACATGCAAGTCCAACATGATGATAATGTGCAACAAAGGGAAAATTTGTTTCAAACTAGATGTCTTGTAAAAGATAGAGTTTGTGATGTCATCATAGATGGGGGCAGTGTAACCAATGTTGCAAGTACTACTTTAGTTAAGAAACTAAGGTTACCTACTACTAAGCATCCTCACCCTTATAAACTGAAATGGCTTAATGATTGTGGGGAAATTAAGGTGACAAGGCAAGTTCTAGTAGCTTTCAAGATAGGTCGATATAATGATAAAATTTTATTTGATGTTGTGCCTATGCAAGCAAGTCATCTATTGTTGGGACGACCTTGGCAATTTGATAGAAGGGTGATGTGTGATGGCTACTCCAATCACTACTCTTTTGAAAAGGATGGAAGGAAGATAACTCTTACACCACTTTCACCTAGAGAAATCTATGAGATTGAGATGAGAAGAATTCAAAAGGAAAGAGAAAATAAGAGTGAAGAAAAGAGTATGAGTGAAGATGTGCCAAAAGAAAAAGAGAGTGTAAAAGTAAAAAGAAAAAAATTGGAGGAAAAAAAAAAAGAAAGAGTGATGATTTGAATAAACAAAAACAAGTTTGTATGAGTGAAAGAGAAAAGATGGCTTTGTTTACTAACAAACTTACTTTTTCTTTGTCTAGTTTTCTTGTTTCTTTCTTTCAGGATTTCAAGGAAGGATTGTCATGGACCAAACAAGATGTAAATTCTACAATCCTAATAACCAAAGAGAATGGAGCTAAGATAGGAATTGCATTTAGAAAGACTTAAATACATGTGTTGATTGTACAAGTTCCTATCTATAGGCATAGAGCTTTGAGCTTTGATGAATTGACCCTCAAGTTGCAATCTCAAGGTGAGTATTGTGATATCTCTTCAAATTTTAATTCTAATTCATGTTTCCTTCATGTAGGTATAGATTCGAGGTGGAATCATTTTGAGGAGGGAGGGAATGATGATAATCAAGATTCCTTACAAAAATCCTATAAATATTTGCAAGATAAAGATTTCAATAAGGTTCTTCAAGGTTGTCATTTCTACCAAGATAGCCTGCAAAGACATGCAATCCAACCATTGTACATGATTAGTGAATCATCCAAGAAGAATATGAGATTGTATGAAGTTTTCTATAAATCAATCAAGGATGTTTGGATCATGAGCTTTACATATGGATCCAATTGTATTCAAGGTAGCTTCAAGGGCTTAATCAATCAATTCAAGCCTGATGTCAAGATCAAGAGGCCAAATTACATTCCTATTTGCTTGAGCCTAATCTATTCAAGTGTTTACAAGGCTGCCATTCTTCATTCAAATTGGACCCTCCATATTTGGGCTTTTCAAATTCAATTTATCATATTTTATTTAGTGTTTGGGCTTCCTATATTATGTATATAGCCCAAGAGTTATTTAAATTACTTTATTTTCATGTTTTAATTAGTTTTGGGTCTATCTTATATCAGGTCAAGGGCCCATCCAAATTTTATAGTTTAATTAATTAGATTTCAGTTTCTAGTTAGGAAATAGCTTCTCTTGTATAAGAAAGATTCCCAACTTATTTTAGAATTCAGTTCTAACTTAGTTATTATTTAGGAATTAGTTTCTAATTAGGAATCTTCAATCTTTATATTGGAAGATTTCCTAATCCTTAGCTGATTCTAATTTAGGGTTGAGCCTCTATATAAACTCAACCATTCATGTAAAATTAAGTTAAAGTTATGATCAATAAAATTCATTTTTCTTAAGAGTGTGATGTCTTGGTTTTGATTCTTGCTTGAATCAAGTTCATACGATTGAAGCTAATTACTTTGTGCATATTTATTTTAAGGTTCTCTTTTACAAGTTGGTATTGTGTTGCGAAGATCATCTTCCAAAGGTGATCATATTCCAAGGTGCTTTATCACGGGTTGGATTTGGGTCGCGAACTTGGAAAAAATCTAATTTAGCTTTCCAAGGAGTTGCTTCCAAGTGTAAAAATAATTGTGTCTCAAGTTTAATATACTTAGGGTTCGTATCGTATAGTTTTTGAAAAACTAGCATTTGAATTAGTATTCTACTAGTTCTTGAAGAATTAATACTCTAATCCTCGAGAAATAAAGACTTGGACTGGAGAAACCTAAGAAAAGAGTTTTTTCATGTGATTTTTCTCTAAATTGTCTTTATTATCCAATACAATTTGCTTATTTCATATCCTGACTTTTGTTCTTACTATTAATATTTTACAATGAATTGATTACAAGGCAAAGTTATGCTTAATAAATTTTAGTCATGGTTTGCTAATCAATAACTATTCAACTAGATGTTGTTCTAGTTGATGAGCTATTTGATTATTTTTGCAATGAATTTATTTATGGTTTTTAATCTTAATTTATGATTGAAATTAAAATGATTTGCTAAATAGATTGATTTATTAGGCTTCAATAATAGTAAGCGAAAGGAAATTTGTACATATATTAAATGGTGGTTAATTGAATTGAATATAGTTCATTTATATGTTATACATTTGAGGCAAGATTAATATTTGTATTAATCTTTTTACATTTGATTCATGTTTTGAACTACTTGTTTGTATTAATTAATTGTCAATTTTCTTTTATTTAAATTTAGCCAAGTAAATTTTTTTTTATATTCTTTATTGTTTTGTGCTATTTATTTGGAAAGTATCATATTTTTATCTTAATTTAATTGTAGAGTATATGTCGATCCACAATATTGCAAAACTAAATGTTTGTCTTCATATAAAAAAAAAAAAAGTGTAAGATGGGTAATAAAGATTCAAAGACTATAAGCTTGGTATGCCTAAAATATATTATGTTGTGATATTTGCACATATGTTGAATGCATATATGAGTATCATGTGATTGCTATGAAGAGAAATTTAATTCTAATATTTATAAATAGCTTTAATGATAATGTGAATTTGGTCTAAGATGGAGACATACTCATTCGATGTTTTTACCAAAATTTGTGTGATTATCATGTGAATATCTATTTTCTTATTATTAAATCACACCTTTATTAATTTTGGACATTGTTTTTGTTTTAAGAATTGCTTTATTTATTCAATGAGAGTAATTATCTTTCACCATTAGAATTGGTAGTAATAATATAGTTAATGTCCAATTTAGCTAAATTTGAATTTTATGATATTAGTTATTTAATGTAAATTCTTGATACTAAAATATTAAAATGAATATTTGAGATAAATTTTTGCAGTGTCCAATTTAAAATTGTGATTGAAACTAAAACAAAGGTTATGATCCTATCCATACCTCATTTAAGTGAGGATTTAAAGATTGAAAATCTTATTATGAAGAATTTTTGTCTTCTCTAGAAGAGTTTTAACGATTGGTACACTTGAAAATTATGGTCTTACAATAAGTTCAATACGATTGGCTAAATTCGTTTACAAAATTTTAAGTCTATTTCATAATACAAGTTAACTATATTTAGATTCACTTCACAGCTAAAATTATGTGATGATAAAATTATAAAATACGATATGCTAAGAGAAGATATATACTATTTTTTATGTCTCTAATATGCTCTTGCAACAGCATTTTAGACAGTGAAAATTTACAAAATATTTGAACTTATAACTAAAAAAGAACAATAAATTACTAATGAGAAATCACAAGCTAGTAGCATTCCTTAAAGCAAATGTTGTAAATAATCCCATGAATAATTGGTACAAATCATAGTTAAAATGAAGAGTGAGTTACATTTAGTTTATCATGGAAACTTTAAAAAAGAATCAACTCATATAGAGGACATGACTTAGCTCAATATCAATCATTTTTTATATAGACTCCCTAAAGGAGTAATTAATTTGCTAAAATCTTGCATTATTATTATTGTCATTATTGTTTTGGTGGATTTTATTCCAAATATTTTTACATGTATTATATTTTATCAATAAGTTGTGCAATTTTATTGTCCTCAGTATACATGCATAACATGTTACTTGAACCTGTAGTTCAAGCATTGAACCTGAAGTTCAATAAACATATATTTGGCATGACAGGCCATTATAGCATACATACTCTCCTTACAACTTGTACATAGATGTAAGCCTAATATTTCTCATTTGCTAGCTTTTGGTTGTGCCATGTATGTATTAATAGCACCACCTCAATATGTGAAAATAGGTCTATAAAGTAGACTTAAGATTTATTTTGATAAGACACATTTCTTGACATTAGGAGGAGAACAAGTACTTATAGTGTTAAAGAATGTTGAGAAATTTCCTAGAAGGAAAACTGTATTTTTGATCCATGTATAAGAATGTCAGAATGAACTAGAAGTTCATAAAAATAATACAATTTTAATAAATTGCAACTCAATTTCCAAATGCATTAATATAAACCAAAAAATGACAATAGTCTCATGTTTTAGTTGCTAATGCCATAGTAAGGGTCACGATGCTGATTGAAAATAAAAATCAAATTGAGTTTGACACATGCCAGAAGCATGGATGACCTAAAGATAAGAATCCACGGAAAAGAAAAGCAGCGTCACTCATAAAATCTCCTGAAGAGAAGCCTTCTGAGAAGAAGATCTCAATCAAAGAGCTATAGTCAATTATGAGACACAAACTGAGACGACGGAATAATTAGATCCTTCAAATATAGCTTTTGGAGTTGATAATCATATAAATAAAAACTATGAGATCTCAATTAATTTTTGTGATAAAGGAGAAAGAGTTGATAGAAATTCAATTATCGTGGATGATGAATTTGCCTCAATAGTAGCTTTTGCTGATTTAAGAGAAAATATGGATCTAGAAGCCATAAGTATAACTGAATATTAGCATAAACATGATTGATCAACATGTAAAGAGGCAATTAAAGCAAAGCTAGACTCATCCTATCATTAACTATGAGAAAACTAATTCTCTTATTATGGAAATGATCACATTCCGTTATTTGATTAGTATGACAGTTAAAGAAAGGTTTGAGATGTGCCTTATAAAAATATTATTTGAGTCCTAGAAGGACTAAAGATATAAGAGTGAATCCTTACTAAGAGAATGATATGTGAATGATTCACCATGTATTCATAAAAGCCTATAAATTGTTATTATTGCAGTACATGTTAATGATCTAAATATCATTAGGACTTTTGACGAATTCAAGAAAACATGTACTATCCGAAAAGTGAGTTCTAGCAAAAATTTGTATCGATATGTAGATTAATCATCAAAGAGTCCCAATAAATCAGTCTAGTTATGTAGAAAAGATACTTAAACAATTTTGCATGGATAAATCCAATGGCAATCCATTCACTAAAAGTGAAAAGAGACCCTTTTAGACCTAAAGAAGATAATGATGAGTTATTTGGTCTTGAAGTATCATATTGAGTGTTATAGGAGCACTTGTAAATTGTACTAAACTTGAAATTACATTTGCAGTAAATTTCCCAGCTAAGTATAATTCTACACTAACCAATATTAGAATGGTACAAAACACTTATTATGCTATCTTCAAAGTACTATTGCATCATCTTGTCGATGCTGGTTATTTACTTGATCATCATAATGATGAATTTTAGACTAGTTACATTGCAATTTCATGGTCCTAGAGTACTTCAATTAAAGATACTCTCATTATATTGTTTGAAATTAACATAACCTGTATTCCACAAAATAAAGTGGATAAGGTAAACATATTTTACTAAATTCTCTTACATGCGTAAACTCTAAAAGAGTGATGAAATTGATATCTACTAAATTCTCTCGAAAAACAACTCATTTATTAAGCCATCACATAATTTGATATTGGAATAACATTGTTTCATCGATTGATATGCACCACGTTGAGATGTTGCCTTCATTAGGGGAGTGAATTAATATAAGATTTTACTCTTTTTCCTTAGTTAAGTTTTTATCCCATGAGGTTTTCTTGACCAAAGATTTTAATGAGGCAATTTGTGTAATGACAGAATAATGTATGAATTGTACTCTTTTCCTTTTCCTATATTTTTTCCCACTGGATTTTCTAGCAAGTTTTTTAATGAGTCATATTCATGGTGCAAGTAATATCCTAAGGGAGTACTATAAATAAACTATTATATGTGGATATTACTTAAACATCATTGAGTATACAATTTGATAACTTGGCAGATTTATTTATAAAGGCACTCCCTATTAGGGGTGAACACGGTTCGGTTTGGTTCAGTTATTGGAAAAGAATATAACCGAACTGAAAATTTTGGTTCTTTAAAATTAAAGAACCAGAACCGAACCGAAATTATTAAAGAACTATTTTGAAGCTAATTGAAATTTTAGTACAATACGGTTTGGTTCTTCGATTCTTTTGGGACAAATGGTTCAATTCAACTTGATCCGGTACTTTGGTACTTCCTGTTAAAGCCAATTCATTTTATATTCAATTTTCAAAGCTAAAAATTCCATTTTTAAAGTTAAAAATAACCATAAAATAATTATAAAGTAAATTTAGTAATTATCAATGACACACAAACTTTAAACCATCAACTAACCCTAATTAAAACCCACAACTCAGGTAACAAATAAATGGAATAGTATTCTTTAAACATCTAATATACAATCCAATATATCAATCTAACATACAAACTATCAAATAGAAAATTTCATCTAACATATCAATCAAACATACAATCCAACAATTTAGACTAATTAAATAATATTACAATCCAACAATAAATAGTATTAAAATTCAGCAATTTAAATTGTTCTTTAATTCATTTGGCAGTAAACAAGCTCTCTCAATCATCATCATCATGGCATCTACTTTGCATCAATACTTAAAGTTTGAAAAAATGAAGAATATATAGATCAGTCGGTAGCAACAAAACATATTGTAAACAAAATGCAAGTTTAACAAAATAGATTTCCTAAACACAACCCCAATTTACTATAACAGATTTAACAACTTGCAGGACAGATTTAACAAATTCTAGGTTTACATAATCAATTTTCAGTTTTAACAAAATTGATTTCCAAAAGACAACCCCAATTTACTATAACATATTCAAATTACAGGTTTATGTAGTCAAATTTTTAGTTTTAACAAAACTGATTTCCAAAACACAATCCCAATTTACTATAACATATTCAAATTGCAGGTTTATATAATCATATTTTCAGTTTTAAAAAAATTGATTCCCAAAACAAAACCACAATTTACTACTATAGATTTTTTTATAATAAATTTAATAAATTGCATGTTTATGTAATCAAATTTCCAGTTTTAACAAATCACTCCAAATCAACTTGCATTAACAAAAAAGCATATTTTTATTCAATGTAATACCAACTATAACATATTTAACAAAACAAATGCATGTTCATGTAAAAAAAATGCAGGTTTTATGTAATGAAAATGCAAGTTTATATAATTTAATAAATATAGCATATTATATAAAATGCATTATAGTTCAACTTACAACAGTTTTATATTTCTACACTAGCTCTTGGAAGCACATGTTTTCTGAGTTCAGGATCTATTGTGATTTCTGGAATAAAAAACATTAAAACAATTAATAAATATCAATAAAACTAAAAGCAAATATAGTTGTACAAAAATTCAATAAATAGTCAAATAAATCAACCTGATTCAATACTCTCCATATTTTTGAAATCCTCCTCAATCTAGACAGGTATAGGTGAATTTTTCAACCAATCCTGGCTGCAAACTAAAATCTCTGCAGTTGTAGGATGTAAAGAGCTCCTGAATTTGTCAAGTGTCCTACCTCTAGTGCTAAAAGTAGACTCGGAGGCCACTATGGAGCATTGAATTGCAAAGACATCTCTTGTAACTTTAGCTAAGATAAGGTATCTAATTGAATTTACTTTCCACAAAAGAAGGAGATCAAACTCAATGGAGCATTCCTCTAGATACTCATCTAGATACTTATCTAACTCAGATTTTTCATATCTCCTCCTTTAGTTTGTTGGCCTCAAGAAATATTCATCAATTTCTTCATCTTGAAGCTACTATCAACTGAAGTCCTCATATTACCTAATGCCATAGAATCAGAAACCTTATACTCTTCAACCAAGTCATTAAGGGCCTTAGTCACTCTCCTAACTAAATTTTCAGCCTCTTCTTCCCCATAATATTGTATATATTTATCCCTAAGATAATCCATTTTATATTTAGGGTCTAAACACATAGCTACAAACAACAACACATTCATTTTACTTAGACTTTCCCAATATTTATCAAACTTAGCCCTCATTTGTTTACCCATTTCACACAAGGAAGAATCTATGCTATTTTTGCAGTTATCAAGCTCTCTCAATATTTTGATGATTTCAGGAAAATAAATATTGGCAGTGGAATATAAAGAACCAAAAAATTTAATTGTGACATCATAAAATTTCTTTAAAAATCTACACAAGATAGCAATATTTTGCCAATCTTTATCACATGGCAAATCAATGCCAAAATGCTCTACAAACCTGTTGTCCACATCCTCTAGCTTATCAAACACCTTTTGATAGGCTAAGGGAGTATTCAACATCAAATATGTTGAATTCCACCTAGTTGGATAGTCTAAACACAACCCCAACTTACTGTTTATGCCTAAATCCACACAAATTTGCTTGAAAACTTGCAGCCTTTGAGGGTTGTACTTGATAAATTTAACAATAGACTTAATTCTATTGACAGCCCCTTTGATGACATCTAAACCATCCCAAACAACAAGTTGTATGACATGTGCATAACACCTCATGTGAAATGACTCAACCCCCAAAACAAAAGCATCCTTTTTCATCAATTTTTTTTAATTGTTGGACTGCTGTGTCATTTGATGATGCATTATCAACTGTAATGCACATCAACTTATTTATTCCCCACTCATTCATGCAAAACTCAATGGCATTTCCAATATTAGCCCCTTTATGACTCTTAAGTAGATGGAAATTAAGAAATTTTTTTTTATGTAAAACCCATTTAGAATCAATGAAATGCACAATTAAACATAAATAAGACAAGTTTTGCAAACTAGTCCAAGTATCAGTGGTGAATGAGACTCATTGACACTGAGTTTTAATTATGCTTATAAGTTTCTTCTTTTCTTCTAAAAACAATGAGTAACAATCTCTAACAACTGTAAACCTAGAAGCAATTTGAAATTGAGGACAACATACACTCATAAACTCCTTAAATCCCTCTCTTTCAACTGTCCTAAAAGACATTTCATCTTTAATGATCATCCTAGCTAAGGCTAGCCTACATTGCTCCTTATCAAAAGCCCAAGACATTTCCCCTTCTAAACTAGCTTGACCATTACTAAAATTTAGTATTTTTTGCCCTGTTGTATTTTTATTTTTCTTAAAGGCCTTAACTAACTCTCTTTCGTAAGGAAATTTCTTACAACTTTCTCTTAAATGTTTCCATAAACCTGAAGTACCCCCCCTCACTTGACCCTTAGTAATCTTTATGACACCATAAGCACCTAGCCTTGCCTATTTCTCTACCCTCACTATCAACGATCTTCTCAAAATGAATCCAAACATCTAACCTAGTATTTTTCTTAACATGAACAATAGGTATTGGACTAGTACTATTAGGCCTAGGATTATAATTAGGAGATCGAATAGAATTTGTTATACCTTCAATATTGTTAATAGTTAAACCGATAGCACTTGCAAGAGTTTCAATTTTTAGAGGACCACCTTTAAAAATTGGTCTACATCTTGAAGTGGGAGTAGCAATAGGAGAGTTACTATCTGCAGTAGCAGAACTTGACCCGAATGTGAAGAATGACTTGCAAGCAGGGGGTGGAAGCATTGGAATCAGCACCTTTGGTTTAGATGCAACTCTTTTCTTCACAAAACCACTAGCTGCAATCTTTGTCGGACCTTCTGCAACATCTTTAGTTTTGTTGCTGGAATCTTTTCCTTGCTTTACCATGATTATCAATCCTAAAAATAACAGCAAAAGGTGAAACCAAATAAGAAACAAACAAAATTCATAGTATAAAATTTCAGTCACAAAATTACAGTTATTTATAAAGCATATATAAACAGATTTCAAATGAGCACTAAGTAGAAATTTATTTACAACTTATTTATAAACCACTTATTAACAGAATTCAAATGAGCAATAAAAGAAAACAACTTATTTATAAACCATTGATTTACAAACATGTAATGATATTGAAGAAAATAAGGCTTATTCAAAAGAAATTCATCGAGGACATCATCAAAGACATCGCAAACACAATTTTCAAATAGAAAATATTTGATCATATTTGAAGGAAATTGATAAAAGCAACCACAGATTCAGTTTTCAGAAAAGAAGTCTCATTCAAACCACAAAACATATTTCAAGGCATTTGAGCAACCAAATTAATATCAAATTAACTCAAACATTTCAAGTAAGAATACTAAAAGAAAATTAACTCAAAAGAAAAATGAAACTCAGAATAATAATTCATACATTAAATGAACTAAATTTAGAATATGAATTACTTTATTACATTAATTCATATATTAAATGAAGTAAATTAAAAAATGAATTAAATTCATATATTAAAATGAAAAATTAAATAGATACAAACTCGCTCTTTATTTATAATTGACTTAACTAAAATTTCTAAATTACAATGGCATTCATTTCAAGATTAACAATATAAGTAAAATTACAATTACAAATAAGCAGCACATTACAACAAAAAAGTTCTTCATCTTCATCATCAAATCAACATCATCAACTATTTCATAAGACAAATTGTGGTCGTTATCTCTTAAATTAACAGAATTCCTAAAGTCATTCAAAGAAGCATAACTAATTTCATCTTCAGCTGGATTCCAAAATCTAAAATAACCACATGTGTTGCAATGAAAATATAGCTTATTTGGATTAGAAGATGATTCAGAAATCTTCACAAGAGCCTTCCTACCACAACCATACCTATGATTCTTAAACCTAATTAATCCCCCATTGATTCCCTTACCTGCTCTCACATTTGTATTTCTTCCAAAGTTAGATGTAGTACTGGAACTACTAGTAGAATCCATATCTTTTAAATCAAAAAAGGAATTTAGGAATGTTTTATAGTGAGGATTGAGGAAGTTATGATATTTAACAACATTGATATATATTTATAGACAACCAAATATGATTGTTGGACACAGTTGCCAAAATCCAATGGTCATATTATTTGAATATTAAAAAATCAATAGCATAAAACGAAGAAGTATCTGATATAGTATATAGACTGCAAAAACCAAATTTAATATAACAACATATAAAACCTAATTATCTAGTAAAAACACAGCACATCATAAAACGCAATTCATTGATAAAAATCCTAAAAATTAAAAATTGAGAACACTAAATTTATAGACACCCTAAAATAAAAAAAATTAAATTTCTAAAATTCATAAAAACCCTATAATTACAGAAACCCTAACATTAAAAAATTGAGTCCCTAAATTTATAGAAAAACTAAAATTAAAA
>CANTUT010000675.1:0-62500 GCA_947687605.1 Reutealis trisperma
AAAAGGAAATAAATAATGTGCCTAATAGACGGGACGGCCATCGACAGAAAATGGTGGTTGAACAGACAAATCGACTGGCAAACAGCACAATGGTAGAGAGTAGTGGCAAGGAGGGAGGAGAGAGAAGGAGAGAAGAAGAAGAAGAAGAGAGGAGAAGAAAAGGTCAAATGGGTGGGTATATGTATATTACTTTTTACCAACCATTTACATACAAAAATAATAATTCACCAACCAATTTAACCACCGAATGTCACGTGTCTAAATAAAAACATTGAGTAATCGATGGTAAATCATTAATCTTTTTGATTCTTATTAATATAACTCGCCAATGGATTACCGACCGACTTCCTTATTGATAAGTGACAATCTATTGCTGAATCGATAAGGCAATTTTGATGCTCGCTAAATTTTTGCGCTTGACTTTTGGGTAACATAGGCTTGGTAAATGGTTAGTAAATTGAAAATTTAACGAATGATTTAGACATGGAAGGCCACATGTTGAAATAGTGAGTAATCGGTCGATGAATTATAGACCCTCTCAATTTTCACGCCTAACTATTGGGTTATATATGCTCAGTAATCGGTTAGTAAACCCATTAATTTTTTTTACTTTACCGACTGTTTACCAATCAAACATATTTTTAAGGTCATTGCTATCCGTAACTAATTTGGTCAGTAAATAACTATGCCCCTAAAATTTAGGCCCTGTCTTTCCATTCACATTTGGTTAGTGATTAGTGGCAAAATAGTTGGTAAATTAACAAGCCAACCTCTCCCACCATATATCACTGACCAATTCTTTCAATGGCTAATTTCAATAGATAGTTAGTTGGTAAAGGGTCGGTGTTGCCAATTTATTTTTAATACCTTGTTTCGATCGGTAAATTGCCAGTAATTACCTACCATTTTATATCATTGGTAATTTCAATCGCTGTATCAATAATTCATTGTAGTGTTTAAATTTGAGGACAAATTTCTTTTAAGGATGGGAGAATGAAATAACCTAAAATTTTTAAGTTTTAATATGTCAAATTAAAGTATATTTTATAAGAAATTTATTGATTATTTATTGATAATTTTATTTGCTACAATTTTTAATACCACAAATTAACCCAAAAATTTAAGAAAGTCCAAACTCATCAAATTTAATCCAAATCATGAGAGATTTACAAATGATAAGTAAGATTAACTGAAGGGTGAATATTTATTATGATATATCATATTTTACATGTGAGAGTTAGGTAATTAGGTGAGATTGATAGGTGGCATGTACTAAATGAAAATAAATGGATGGTGAAGATTAATTTTGGTAGATGAGAATAGATGGTAGATATTTGTCTTTCTCTAGTATAAATACCCT
The DNA here is from genome assembly GCA_947687605.1 of Reutealis trisperma. Classification (NCBI taxonomy): domain Eukaryota; kingdom Viridiplantae; phylum Streptophyta; class Magnoliopsida; order Malpighiales; family Euphorbiaceae; genus Reutealis; species Reutealis trisperma. The sequence goes on from CANTUT010000675.1 coordinate 1,361, forward strand.
TCCTTGCATTTGATTTATGCACCAATTGAAAAAAATCTTAAGAAAGAATGGGAGATAAAATGTTTTTAGTATATGGTGAGAGTTATAATATTTTTCCAATAAAGGTTAGTGATATAAAGTATGCTTTGTACTTGCCACTTTGTTGGATCTTGTACATAAAAAATGGTCACTACTTATTATTATTTTTATTAAGTAAATATTAGTTGAATTTATCATTTTGAGGATAAAGTGGAAATGCTACCAAATTTTCAATAAAATTTTAGAAATAAGTAATAAAGAAATTGTTGAGCCTCATTCAATTAGGGTGATTGGATAAATTTGTAAATTGAGATATTTCATCTTACTTGATGGATATAGTGATTGAGGTAAGTTGTGGAATATGCATAAAATTTTTACCGATCTTTTTATTTCATTGTTATTATCGTGATTCTATTTATTCCATTGGTATTGCCATTATTGTTATTACCATTGACATTGCTTCATTGTTGTTAAACATTACCATTGAACCTATTGATATTGATAATTGCTTAATTGCTAATGAAAGGCCTTTGGGCTGAAATATTTGTATTATTTCCTATTGAATCAGAAACCATAGATCATGTAAGTGACAAAATGCCCATACTAATGGGAAAAATTTTAGTAGCCCATATGCACCGGTCACTTAACTGATAGAGCCTATATATTGATATATTATCAGTGTCTTACTTAAGAAGGACTATAATACCTTGGGCGTATACTTAGCCAAGCATATGTAAATTGATACAGGGAGAAGTTACTGCCCTTTTTGAGATTGATATTGATATTGAGACTTTTGGGATTAGTGGTTTAGTCCTGTCAATTAGTGCTTCGATATGATTATGGTACTAAATTATTTCTGTCATGTACATATAGATTAATTGGTGCCAATCCTTCATGGCACATATAGGTTATTGTTAACATTTTTTATTGAGACTATAACCCTTTATAACCATTGAATTGATATTTTCTTTGACACCTTTGCACTGCATACATTTCATAAACTTGCTGAGTTGACCGCTCATAACATTGTCCATGGATACAGGTTATAGATTGAAGAATATAGAAGATATAGATGAAAGTATATAGTGGGTTTCTTCACCAAAAAGGATAATGTAGATATCTATATCATTAGCTACTTCGCAGCCATTGGAAGTCATAGATTAATATATGTTACATGTTCATGAATATTAATGTTAAGTTGAGATGTATAATTCAGGTTATGATCTTGGGCATGTTGTAATAAGAATGTTCAGATTGCATGATACTATATTGGATTACTAGTACTAACAGATTCTACGGGTTTTTTGATAACCTTATGCCTACCTACACCCTAGAATCGTCGCAACTCTTAGTTGGGTCGTGGCATTTTATAATTGATGTTAATAATTTTTACTAGTAAATTTGTGTTCAAAACATATGATTATGTTATATAATTTATAATTATGAATACAAAATTATTAATTTTAATGTTTCATAATTATTATCAAATTTTAAGAAATTAAAGTATTATTACATAATGATAAAAAATAATTAAAATTTAAGAGAGGAAGAAAAAATTAAAATTATTTTTGTTTTTAATTTTTTAGAAATATGAAATTATTTTCCCATGCGCTTACTTTTTATTATATTGATTAAAATCTTTTTAATTTTAATATATGTTATTTTCCTTATAAAATGCTAGCATATGATTAAAAAATAAATTTAATGGATTAAAAAAGAAGTATAAAATTTATTAAACATATAAAATTAAAATAAAGTTAACACTAAAGTTAAAGAGTTTAAAAAAAAAGGAAAAGTGAGTGTTTTTAGTGCAAAAAATAATTAATTAAATAAAAAAAAAAAAGGAAAGAAGAAAAAAGAAGGAAAGAAGGAAAAAAAAAAAAAAGAAAGAAGAAACAAAATCAATGCACATGTTTTGGACTCCTAGTCCATAATGTAATATGAACTAGGATTCATTATATAACAAGTCCATAATTAAACATTCAAGTTTTTTAATTTCAACCAAAGAGGTCTCATAACTAACGGAGTTTCTTTCTCTATTAGTCACATGAGTCAACCCAACAAGACCACCTTTACCACCCTTACAAAGATCTTAATATTCCAAGTCAAACTCTCTACCAGCCCCCAATCTCATTGAACACTATTAAAAAGGCACCGTTTACTGATGAAAATTTTCATTGGTAATCATAAAATATTCATCTATAAATTAATTTATTATAGACATAAATGGTGGCTGAAACTCTTATTGGTAATTATTTACTAATGGAATTTTTTTACATTGATAAATTACCGATCGAATAACCATAAGTAAATTTAGATCTTTTGTCGGTAATGTTACCAAAGGAATGTCTATTGGCAAATTTCCATTGATAATTCGTCGGTGATTCTAACGGTAATTAAAAAATAATTTAAAAAATGACAAATTTTGTCTGTAAATTTTGAATAGTAATTTTTTGTAATTATTAATTTAATTGCAATTATATATTTATTAGCTCAAAAATAAAAAGATAATTTATTAATTTAGATTAATGTAAATAAAAAATACAAATATATCGTCATCATTTTAAATTAATATAATCAAATATAATGTAATAATATAAATAACCATAAGTAAATTTAGAGCTTTTGTCGGTAAAATTACTGAAGGAATTTCTATCGACATATTTTCATTGATAATTCATCGGTGATTCTGACGGTAATTAAAAAATAATTTAAAAAATGACAAATTTTGTCTGTAAATTTTGAATATTAATTTTTTTTGTAATTATTAATTTAATTGCAAGTATATATTTATTAGCTCAAAAATAAAAGATAATTTATTAATTTAGATTAATATAAATAAAAATATACAAATATAATGTCATAATTTTAAATTAACATAATCAAATATAATGTAATAATATAAAATTTAAAAGTAGTGTAACTAAATAATTAAAAGAAATCTAACTAATATTGGTTGAGTCACCACTCGCCTTATCCAACAAATAATCATCCTCATCAGTAGCAGCACCATCTTTGGAATGAATAGGTGGACAAGTGGTCAAATCAAGGGCTGGCCTAGTGGAGAAGCACCAAAAAAAATAGTATTTTCATTTCTAAACATTGGAGCAAGACACACTCCATTAGCGACCAATTGAATCATGAGCGATGAAATAACGAAGGAAACGTAGTGAGGGAGTCTCCATTGTTAAGTTTAGTGATAGATTTTCTATCACTAATTAGCGATGAATTTTAATCCTTTGCTAATTTTCATTTTTTTAACTCTTTGTTTAAATTAATCGTCCAATTTTTATTTTATTTTTTAATATATTAATTACATTTTCTTTAATATTTTTATTTTATTTTAATTTTTATTAATTTTCTATGTTTCTTTAATATATTTCCTTTCATAAATTAATTTTTTAATTTTAATTTTAATTTTCTTTAACTTATTAATTTTCTTTAAATTAATTATCCAATTTTTTGTATCAATCAATTTCTTAAATAATAATAATAATAATAATATTATTAATAAAAGAGAAGAGTATAGATAAAGAAATAATGATAACACTAATAAAAAATGAAGATAAATAATAAAAAGGGAGACAAAAAAGTGATAATAAAAAAAAAAGAGAGAGAGAAAGAGAGAAAAAGATATAGAAAAAATAAGAGTGAGAGGAGAGGAAAGAAAATAAATACAAGAGTAAAAGAAGAAGAAAGAAGAATGATAAAAAATAAAAATAAAGGTTAAAAGAAGAAAGAAAAAATGATGGAGGATAAAAGAAGAGAGAAAAATAATGGAAATGAGAAAGAAAGTGGTATTTATAAAGAAAAATAGGAAGAGTTTTTTTTTTGAAATTAATGACGAATTTAATCTAAATCCACTGCTAAAGTTCATTGGTAAATCTCAAAACAAGCGGGAAAATGAAAATTTGGGTGGGAAATTTTTTAGTAGTAACGATAGAAAAATCTGTCACCAAATTTAAAATCTATCGATAAATCTTCAAACAAGCGGAAAAATGAAAAATTCAATGAATTTTTTTTTTTTAAAATTAGCAATGGAATATTTTGTCACTATAATCTAAAAGATGCCACTAAAATTAGTCAATAAATCTCAAAATAAGTAAAAAAAATGAAAAGTGGGGGGGGGGGGGGGATATTTTTGAAATTAGTGATAGAATTACTATATTCATTGCTACATCTAAAAGCCATCACTAAAATCCATCGGCAAATTGCAAAATAAGTAGAAAAAAAAAATTTGGTGGAAATTTTTTTTTTTTTTTAGATTAGCAACAGATAAATTCATCACTACATCTTAAAGCCGTCGCTAAAATTCGTTAGTAAATCTTATTGCCTAGAATGCACCAAATGTTAGCAATGGACATTTAGTTGCTAATCTGTTGCTAAATTTAGCTCTAAAAATTGGCACAAATTTTAGTCACTAATCAGCAAACTATTCATCGCTAATCTGTTGCTACAATTGGTGCTAAACCTGACATTAGATTTCATGATGAAATAGTGACGAAATATGTCCATCGGTAATCATCCATCACTAATCCATTATTAAATCTCAAAAAAAAATCTTGTTCTGCCACTAAATCATCGTAATTCCATCACTAAATAGCGACAAAATTAATTTGTCACTAAAACCTGTCACTATTCTGTTGATTTCTTATAGTGGAGGATCTATAGTGGTAGTAGGCTAGTCTAAAGGAGGAGGATAAGTAGTGGCAGTTGGCTGCTGTGTGGGAAATGAAAAAGGTATCCTAGTGGCTGTTGATACCATTTCCATCCATCATTCCATTTGCTGCATTTGATTATTAACATTCATCAAACCTCCTCTAATTACCTATCCACTTCCTACTGAATATCCTCAGTTAAAGGAGGTGGGGAAAAAGAAGTAGTAGCATCAGGATCTCCATAAAAGAGTGGGACCTAGGAACAGATGACACAAACCTATCTTTCATTTGTCCAGTAATAACCTAAAGGAATGAATCTCTCTTATCTATCTAACGAAGCTCAATGGATCTCAGGAGTGTTTGTGACAACTGCTCACAAAAGATTATTGATATTCTCTTCTATTTTATACAATATTAGTGATTAAAATGTATTTATCATATTTGCCCTTGTGCACCAAGAAGAGGGGATTGAATTGATGGGAAATTAAAATTTAGATAGAAGGAGATAGGAAAAGAGAATAGACACAAGCAATTTCATAGTGGTTCGGGTGTTAACAAACCCTGTGTCCACTTCCCAATCTCAATTGGTATTCTACTACTATTAGGTAATTACAATATAATTTCAAGCTTACTTCAAACTTTACAATGTGTTTTAGTGGCTAACACAAAACCCTCATAGGTGTTTCCCTTAGGCTCACACTTAAACCTATACAAGAGTCTTGTATTGGCTCACTCTCAACCTAATGTAGTCACATTCCAATTTCGGAGATATGACGGTCCTAGAACATAGTGAGACATAAGGTCACCCACGCTCATAGAGCCTATTCATGCATATAATAACACTGCCTAGGATCATACTAAATCTCATGCATTAACTTAGATAACCAATAATAAAGGAAAACCTTAATTTATGGAAGATTAGTTTTAAAAAAATACTTTAAAAGCAATACATAAGAAAGGAACATTTTAAGACTCCAAATAAATCATTATAATATTCCAAAATAAAACTCTCCAATAAAGACTCCTAGAGCATCTAAAAGAGACTCTTCATATCACAGCATGATAATAAACTTAGACAAGGAAATTCCCTAAGCATAGTAGATGGCTTGAGCTATCACCTTGCCTTCTCATAATACTCACCTAGAACTACACAAGGAAAAGAGGTGAGATAGATGATCTTAATGAGTAAATAATATAGCTTATACAATAACACATATCCCTTAAAAAGGGCTCATAACTCATAACTCATAGGTTATGATTCATAATTCTTGATTCATAGTTCATGATTCATTGTTTGCAATTTAGCAAGGTTCATAGAAATCATACTTATCACTAGTGAGTGAAGACTCTTGCTCAATTCACTCGAATACACTGAGCAGAGGTGGCCTTAAACGAAATTTTAACTCCTATCATTGAAGAAGTGTGAAGCTGATTACGCCCTATGGCTAGAACTGCCCCTTTTAGCTGAGGTGGATACTATGCCCCTATCCACCAGGTTAAGACCATATGCACAGTTTCCGATGATTTTTCACATCAACATGAGAATTTCTGCATGAAAGGGTTTATTGGTGCTATAGCTAGAGCTAATGGTAATCACTTATAACAATAGCATTGAAGAATGCAATCACATATGACATAATAGCAATAGAAGTTTAGCTTTTTGAACAAATAGTAAATAACAGTGTGGTTCTAGAAAGAAATTAAGATAAGGCAACAAACACAAAGGTACTTTATTATCATTGATTAAACATTAATGGTTTTGGACCAATTATCTTTTAGCAACCCAAGCTTGACAAAGAAATCAGATAGTTATAATTAGAATAGAAAAGAACTTAGGCTATAAGAATTTCAAAGGTTCACATATCATGATAACACGTACTTGTAACATGAACATAATATTTACTCACCTTGTGGTTCCTTAGCTTCTAGTGCTTGTAGCCTTTGAACTTCCAATAATTCTCAAGCTCTAACATATATTATAATTCGATACTTAGCATTTGCTTAACATCATGCTATCTTATCCCATAACTATCCCATGCACATATAACATTCACATATACTTGGAGTTACACTTAAAAGTGCACTTATCACTTGTACATAACATGTTGACTTTTTAGTCTTGCACACTTAACCTTCTTAGGCTCACATGAAAACAGATAATAACTTATACTAAGACTTTTCTAAAGTCAAGCATAATATATCATGATCTTAATGTCAATTCAATCTAACATCCAACTTGGTACACTTAATATTTTCCATGTATATATCAACTTAACAAGTAACCTTAAAAGTGTCTTACTTGTCTCCTTTGACCAAATCATACAATTAATCTCATAGTCAATTTAAGATCATTAATTCATAATTAACATATCATAAGGCCTAATTCACATGTCACTTAATCATATACTCATATCAATCAAACATAGTAGTTAGGGTTTGGAAACCCTAATGTAGGCCGAACCTTACTAGGCTTTGTCTAGGGTTACTCCTTCAACTAACATGCAATTAAATCATATATCATTCATATACACATGTCAACAATCATTAAAATATATCATACAAAAATTATAGGCATTGGGATCAACATCCCAAAGTAGGTCAGATGCACACAATCATGGAAAAACATGGATTTGCTCGCTTTTCGCACTTTCTGTTCATTATAGTAATATGTAAAAACATTATTTAAATCAATATTTTTCATCTAAACATAACAAAAATCATTTTAGAAGACCTTAATACACAAATCAGCACCCCCTTTGCTCATATGCATGAAAATTCTAACTTTTAGGTTTTAGGATGGAAATCATTGATTTTCTTAGTTTTTGTACTTTCAGATCATTATAGTAATATGTAAAAATATGATTTAAAATAATATTTTTCATCTAAACATAACAAAAATTAGTTTAGAATACATCCACATACAAATTGGCACCCCCCCCCCCCCTTTATGCAAATGAATGAAAATTCTAACTTTTAGGTTTTAGGATTCACCTTTGGTGGATGTGTGAAGAAAGAGTTGTGTTTACAATTGAAAATTAGTTTCTCCTTCAAATAAAACACCTAGGCTGAATTTAACATCAATAAAAATAGTAAATATACAGTCTCATTTGGATTTCTCATTGTTAGTTTCATAAAAATCAAATAGTAGATTGAAAGAAGAGAAAAACTTGTGAAAACAATTACAAAGTCGCAAGGTTAGAGGCACGTTGTGAAATTTTGGTTGAGAGAGTGTTTTTGAGAGAATTTTTCTATAAAAATTTGATGGAAAATAGAATGGAGGCTGACAAGAGGGTGGGGTGGCTTAATATTAGGTTAGAATTAAGGTTATGGTACAAAATTATAAGTTTGCCATTAATGAGCTAGGCTAGGAGTGTTTTGGTGTGTTGGGCTTTTGGTGAGTTAGGCCTTTTAATTTTATTTATAGGCTATTTATACATAATTAAAAATAAAATATTTTTCTTATTATTTTCATTAAAATCCCCTCTAAAATATTTAATTAAAATATTTTAAAAATACTAATAAAAATTATTTTATGTTTAAAAATTGCTTTGTGCGTGAAAATTCACTTTGTATGCAATAAATCATTTTATGCTCATGCACTTCACATAGATCACTTTTTTCACATTAATAATTCATATTAGAAGTCATCTAACTTGCCACATACCTATCAATCCCATAACACATATTAATTCATATAAGCACACACTTTGTCATAATAGCTCTAAATTCAAGTAAGTTGTCACAAAACTCCAAGGGTGGATGTGGGTTGTCACATATGCAATGCGTTTTGAAGGCTAACACTCAACCCTTTTGAGCAATCAATGCTCTTACAATAACCAAATAGATACAATTAGAGGTTAAGTCTTTTGGGAAATAAATTTGCAAGAGTTTGGCTTAAATGAAGGTTGTTAGATTGTTATAAGGGTCTTTGGAGGGGGGTATTTATAGCTTTCTCCCTATAAATTCCCATTACAAAGAGTATAGAAGAGAAATCTATCATAACAACCATAAAATTTTGCATTAAATGCTCTGTAAGAGCAAACTCGCAGTCTCTATGTCTTTTTCGCAGTGGCAACACAATTTTTGCGCTTGAGATGGTATTTTCGCAATTGCAATCTTTAGAAATCTTAACAACTAATTGACACGTGGCATCTTCTTATTGGTGGTTTGACTATCCATTACAATCATGAGCTTCTATATAAAATTTGTAGTCGCGATTTTTCATTCACGGTCAAGACTCTTTATTCGCGATCACAAATCCATAATAGTGCCCTTGGCCGCAGTCACAACTCTCTCTGTCTCTCGAGGCAGAAATTTGAAGATTTTGGCCTTTAAAAGTCTTGGTCATGATAGAGTGGTCATGGTTGCTATTTTGGAGTAGTGGTCATGATTCTTGCATAATGGTCGCAACTTAGAGGCTAAGTTTATGACTGTGAGAGATTCTTTAAATCTTTGAAATTTCAACATACCAAATATAATCAATTTGCAAAATAAACACTTAACATACATATTAGATAACTTTAATTTGAATGATAAGATCAAAATATAGATTAATTAAGTTTTGAAATAACTTAGGTCAATATATCATAATACTATAGCGTCTAATAAATTTAAGTTCAAATTACATTAACCCTGTAAGATATGGTATTCACAAATGCTTACTTGCCATTCTCTTTTGTGTGTATTGATGAAGACCTTAATAGGCAAAGGAGTGCATCCTAATTTTTTAGCCTATTATGAAATAAAATATGTTAATAAGTAAAATCATAACAAAAAAAAATCAATATAAATGGAAAATAATTACTAGTTGTTTAGCATGCTGCTCATAGGATATAGACCCTCCACTATGTCTAGATGAACCAGCTCTTATATCATCTTTCTCTGTGTTTTAGTTAATGTTAGCCTAGTGAGAAAGTGTTCAAACCTCAGAAGAAGCTTAATGGTGATACCATCTATCCCATGCCTCATTAGATGTCTAAGTGGGCTTCTTTTGGTGCTACACCTTGTTTAGCATATCTTTGTAGTGGAGTGCAATCTTCTTATAGAAGGCAATGCCAACTAAAACATTGATCTCCTAATGCCATTGATAGTGTTTCTTTAACAATTTAAACAAAATAACAAATTAATATTTAAGTAATTAAATTGTAATTAATTTAGTAGTTATTAATAAAAAAAAAAACTTAAAATTGTTACATATCTTAAACTCCTCCTAATAGAATTTTTTTGTAACTTGAGATACCCTTTTTCATGTGTATCCCTTTATATCAATTTTTTCTTTAAATATCTTCTAACCTATATTTATCAAATGGATCTAAATTGCAAAAATAATAATAATAATAATAAATGTTACAAATAAAATTCTCAAGTAATAAAATTAGATACCATGGTTAGCAATTTTTATTATAGTAGTTTTTACATACCTCCCACTGATCACATGGATAACTACTGATCACTAGCAAAACCAATATTTGAAGGTGTAGTAGCAACTCCTGATGATGCAGGTGTAGAAGTAAAGGGACTTGCTAGAAAGGGACTAGACATGGAGGGAGAGACTATATTGAAAGGAATCAAAGGCAATGGAGGTGGTAGATATGATGGTAAGAATGTAGTAGGACTTAATGGTGGTGCTAAAGGTTGTGGGCTTGGAGGTGGCGGGGCTAGAGATATCGGAGTGTTGCACTCTAAATGAAGTCGAATGCAACCATAATATACTCTCCTAGCCATACATATGTCTCAGCATCTATTCATATAAAAAATATTATATTATTTACATTAGAGTCGGCTGTTGCTCTCCTTTTTTGGTTTAAGAAAGGCTATTTCCTTCACTTTTTAAATAAAGTCTAGGGAAATGAGGATCAGAGATTGTACTAGACTGCTTTAATAAGTAAGAAATGCCTGCTTGAAGTGCTATTCTGGTAGGAACCCTTTGTGAATGGGGTAAGGTTGCGATTTAAATAACAAAGGGTATCGGTTTAGGGTGAAGGACGCTATCCATTATTAATATTTAAAAATCAGCCTGTGATGCCACCTGCTCGCTTCCTAAATAAGGGTTCTCCAACAACTACTATACTGAACCAAAGGAAAAGTACAATATACAACAAAAATCTTTTTCATACCTAAGTGGTGGTGAGACAGAGCAAGCTTTGCCCTCATGACATGAGGTCAATCATAGTCTAAGTGAGGAAATCCATAGATTGGTAAGAGGACACTAGCATAATCTTAGGTTCTGCTATCACATAATAGTGATGAAAAGCTTCCCATAACATAGCAACCAATAAAGCAAGCAGACATTTCATTCAAGTGTAAAGTCAAATTCAAGAAAAGAAAGCCCAAGATGACTTTAAAGTCAAGTTAGGGAGCCTTTCTTCGTAGCGAAGGGCAAGTTCTTTTCTAAAAGATCTGTGAAGCATATCACCTGCCTTTAGGAGCAACTACTGGATCTGGGTTAGTTCTTCCACCTCGAAGCTAGGCTTTTTATTCTTATACTTGGTCAATGTATGGATTAATGTTATATTAGTATCAATTTTTTCCTTCTTCATTGGGATTAGAAGAAAGTCTCCGTAGGCCCGCAACTCCCCTCTTCATTTAATCTTAACTATGCTAAGCGTCATCAAAGAACCAACCTTTCTGCCTTTCCCTTACTTAGGTCAAAGAAAATCAAATATGTAATGTAATGGCAATGACAGCCAAAAATAGCAATATGAGATAAGAAAGAGCTGCAAGAATAGGTTCTTATCCTTTTGAATCGTATCATCCATGGCTCTTATATAATTGTGAACTTTTAATTTTGTACTCTCATCTGCGATCATAGCTTAATGCCTACCAAGTTTAATATGTTATGCAGAGCCAGTACAATGATCTCATTAGCTCATTAGCGAACAGGGGTTAAAGGGGTAGAGCCCCTTGTAGAGGAGTGGGGGTAGCGCACCTAGAGCAAGAAATAGGCTTTCAATCATATTAGTACGAGGATACTTAATTTTTGAATACTGATACTTTTTCGATCTTGACTGGACTTTCTACATCAGACAATATCTTTCTAGAAACTTATTGGACTTCTCCTCATACTGATTGCACAATTGTTCTAAAATTAGTTTTGAGCTTACCAAAGCCTATCGATGATTTTTCTGAACTAAAACTCTCAAAAATTGACTTGGAACTCTCGAAAACTAATCCAAAAAAACTTGCGTCACATGACAACCATAGGACAACACTGCGACACCACACTAGTAACTGTGCTATGCAACATAGTGCCTGGTATGGCACTGCACCTCCCTAGCACAAGTGGTACTCCCTTCTGCGTTAAAAATGTCTAAAATACCCCTCTAGCCCAAATTTCAGCTCCTCTTCAGCCTTATCCTTTTAGCTTTTTCACTTTTCTACTTTCCAAATTATCCTCACCCCCATTTTCCTATAATACCCCCTCCATTCATTATTTCTCTTCACACTAAAAGTTGTGTTGATAAGCTATCTATAAGTTTTCTCTTCTTATTCTTCTCCCTCTAATCACTCTCTAAATTAATTAATTAATGTTTTAATTAATTAATTACTCCGCCCTAACCAAAGTTAATTAATCATTTTAATTAACTAATCATCTTTTTTTAAAAATTAAAATTAATCACTCAATTAATTAATTAACTAATCTGTTTAACTAACTAATTTATCACTTTTTTTAAAATCAAGTTAATCATTTTTTTAATTAATCCACCCTTCATCCTAATTAATTAATTAATCATTTTAATTAATTAATCCATCCATTTTACTCCATTAATTAGTTTATTGGTCCTTTTAATCAATTAATTAATCCCTTAATCAATCTAATCATCCAGTCTCAATAAATGGAACTTCGGTTCGGCAAAATACTTCGGCTAACTCAAGTAAAGGTATAGCCTTTTTCTCATCAATCCAACCCCAAATCAAAATTAATCTGATCAACCCTAAACCCCTTCACTTTATCATGGAATGAACTAAGCATGTTTTGATCCCCATTCAATGGGGTATATAGGCACATATAGAATTTAAATCCAAACTCAAACCCAATTCCAAATTAATTCCATTTTCCATTTACTTTCAATTGTAATAATATATTCTTATACTTTTTATAAGAGAATTTGTGTCATAAGTTATTTGATTACTGTGGAGTCAATGACTAATTTTGTGGTTCTCCTATAATCTATATGGACTAGAGGAAACACTCTTCTTGGCTTGGCTTGTGGATGTTTATTTGCTTTATTTCTTAAATTCCCTCATGCATTTTATACATATACCATGCTTTTACATTTTGATTATTATCTTATAATCACAATTAATGAAACCAATTTTTAAGCTAAATTAAACTTAAGAGCCAAATTGTGATTATTTAAAAACAAAAACCTCAAATTGGAAACCTCATCCCTGAGCTCAACCTAGTTCAAGTCTAATGATTTTATCCTTGGATAAATTAATTGGAAATTAATGAATTGGAGTCATGAAAAATGGGTTTTTCCTTAATTTCTCCATTTTAAAATAAATAAAATTAGGGTGGCAACTCCCGAAACTTCTTTAAAAAAATCACAAATCAATTTTTTGAATGATAGTTGCTCCAATTGCGAATACCAAAACTAATTCCATGACCTCCTTAAAAATCGCTCGCTTTTCCTTAAGGCAATTCCCCAAGTGAGGGAGGGGCGTTCGGATGAGGTCTCATAATAATATAAGAGAAAAGTTCTTTTTATGGAGTGATTTATGCTGAAGGAACGATGGAGCCAAAATGTAGGGGAAGGGAGGTGGTGGGATGAAATTTCAAATATTTTAAAATTTCACTCCACCCATTTTGGTCCAAACATCCATTCAAACAATCAATTAATTTGTGTGTAAAACACATTTGCAAAGAAAGAGGAAGGAAGAGTAATCATATTACCTCTTGAAGGTTCCTTCTTTCTTTAACAAAAAGCTTCCTAAGTGTGAAGCCTCTAGATCATCCACACCTAGCTCACCTTAAAATTTTCTCTTAATTACTTTGGTGTTCTTGAATCCTCTCTTGGTTGCCCAATATTGATTCAAGATTTCCCTTAAAAATCATTTAGGAAATTAAGGGTTCTCTTTGATTTGTTTTGGACTAAATTCATTTTCAATTTGCAAGCAATTGTTCTTTCATAAAGAACAAAGAAAAGAATTGAAGATCAAAAGAAAAATTAAAGAAAACACTTTCTTCATCTTTTCTTTTAACTCTCTCAAATATCTCTCTAATGCTTCAAACAAAAAAAATGATCTTCACTTATTTGCAACATAAAAACTTGAAGCTTTTATATCTTTTAGAAGACTTAACCCTTAAGTCTTTACACTAAAAGACCATTATACCCTTTTAGCTCTTTATTTGATGGAGGGGCAAAGCTGACTTTGCTTCTTCAAATGGTGAAATAACCATTTTATCCTTTAGGGATAAAATGGACATTTTTATTAGCTAAAAGATATAATTACAGTTTTAACTTTAGTAGAAAATTCTCTAACCCCTATACCCATCATATGAGTATATAAATAGTGCATTTTTTCTAACCGCTAAATTGGCTCTTTTCCATATCATATATGGGCTTAGATCACATCTCATTTGTTTAGGGTTTTTACTAAGCTTAAAATTAGGTCTTTGATTTAGTCCAAATCAATTTTCAATTTAATCTTTCTCATTTGCATCATATACAAATTAAGATTTAATTGAATAGAAACCTTTATAGATTAAATATTAGGACATGCTAGGGTCCTTGTAAATTTAATTACATGTTTAATCATTTTACCACTAATCAATTAATTAAACACTTTAATTAATTATTATGGTAAACCTTTACAATTGTAAGGTGATCACTATTGGGTGTGTGACTTTCTAGGTTTATGTCTAATTAGCAATGGGAATGCGAAAATATTTTTCTCTACTAATGTGAAATCCCCACTTCACACTTAATCCCATAAGTCGTGAGTGACAGCTAGCATTCCATATCATGACTATCTAATTAGAAATGAATGTTTATAGTTGACAACTTTAAACATCACATAGACCATCGATCATAAATTATCATGCACTAGAATCCCTTTATTAAAGATTCCAATCTCGTCTAGGGTAATGGTTTATGTCAAACCTAATGTGCTTTGATTCCATGTCCTTATCTTAGTTATAATTTTTGATGAGATTTGATTTCTGCTAGAAACTCTTTCTAGTGAATCTTACTATTCTGGCAAGAAACTTTAGTTATCAAGAATAATCAGATAGCATAGAATCTTAACCTTGTTTACTCAAGGTAATGAATTCCATATTAGTGATCACTTATCTTCATACATAACAAATTAGAACTATCACATGCCATATATTTGTACATGAATAGTACGTCTATCTAAGCAGTAATAAATTCTAACCACCTATATGTGAGATATAGTATCTCTCAAGTCAAAGGATTATATGCACTATTATGACCTAGATGATAAATAATTGACAAGTAGTAAAACCCCATATTATCATCTAACATCATAGTTCGACTATTCATCCTATGAATATCCACATATTTGTGTCGACATCACATGTCAAGCAGCATGAGACTCACTGACTCTATAATCATCCGTATCACATACTGATTATAGAAAATAAATAGAGGTGATGGTCTTCTGAAATTAATGATGCCTAGTTATTAATCCTATGACCATGAATATATTTAAAATATTTGTGCAAGAGCGATCTGTCTCCCATATTCTCAATACTTGAGAATAGATCCTCTTACAAATACTTAAGGACTATATTCATTAATAGGAAACCCTTTTCACATTATGAATATATTTATTATGCCATTGGGAAGTATTATCTACTATTACATAACTATTATATGGCTCCTAGGGCACATACTGCTATCAATCTCCTACTTACACCAAAGCCATTATGCTTAGTATCAGAAACTCATCTTCTCAAGATGAAGTTTAACTGTTACTAACTCTTGACTTTAGTCAATGGATTAACTAAGTTAATGGTTAATGCTATTTTTTGCAAGGCTAGAATGCCCTATTCAAACAATTGATTTGATAATATCTTAATGCCTTTTGAAATATTCTAGATTTTAGTGTAAGACTCAAGTTCCCTTGCCATAAGCTAAGGCTCCATTATTATCACAACAGAGAGATACTCGTGATGTATTGGAGAAACTTTTAAAGCAGTTCATAACTGTTGAATCCAAAATAGTTTCATATTTGCAACATCCTATGTAGCAAATTCGGCTTCCATAATGAAGTTTGTAATGACAATTTGCTTAGAACTTTTCTAGCAAATTATTTCTTCATTATAGTTAACAACAATCCCAATGATAGACTTTCTATCATTTATGTAGTAACATTCTTTATTTCTCAAAATTAAATCTTAATTACTTCTTAAGTACTTTAGAATAATTTTGATTATATTTCCAATAATTTAATCCTAGATAGGATTACAATTTGTTAGTCATACTAACAACATTCTCGATGTTCGGCTCATTATACAACTCTTGTATAATTTAGATTTCCTATAGTCATACTATAAGGAATCTATGCCATACTTTCTTTGGGTATCTAAGGAATCAACCCTCAAAAAGTGGATTTCAAAATTGTAGGAAATAAAACTTTTGGAATTAGCATATTGAACTTTTCAACATCTTTTCCAAATATTAACTTGGACATATTTAACATTCTCTTCAATCCATCTCGATAGATATGAATTAATAAGAATATAGAATATTTATCTCAAGTCTACCTGAAGAAAGTAATGATAAAACCATTCTACAAATGCAAATATATTAATACTTTTACAAACTAATGTATTATCCATGTACAACTTAAAAGTGAGGGTACTCCCACTATCCGTTTGCACATTAAGGACTCATCTTGCAATGATACAACTCATTAAGGTTTTGAATACTTTGGGATTTTCTTAAGACTCTAAGCCTTTAGATTTATTCCATGATTATATTTTTTTTCTAGAGAAAGAAAACTAGTATTAACATCTCTATGTCAAACTCATAATCATTATGCTTTGCTATATCCCATATAGCTATAATAGAATTATCTCATAATTTGCTTCATCATGAATATAAAACTTTTGTGCATTCATATAAAGTAAATTATATTTTTCTTAAGATTAGATATTTTACTATCTCATGATTTACTTCATTATGAATATACAACTATTGTGTATTCATATAAAGAAAATCATATCTTACAGAAAAATTAGATATTCTACTAAACCTTTTAGCAGCTTATAAGGATAAAACATCGAGTTAGTTTTAGACTTTTCACAAGGCTAATCAAATTTACTTTGATCATTTTCTTAGACGTTATTGGATGACATTCACCCAATCATTCTACCTTTCTAAATATGTCAATTTCTAGAATAAACACTTTATCAAGAAATAACATCTTTGCTAATAACTCTTTATTATGCAAAAGATAGAAATACTTTCCTAAACCACAGGATATCCAACAAACAATATTTTAATTAGAATTATCTTCTAATTGTCTAACTTTAGCTTATCAAATAAGCTAGATATCTCAAATCCAATTATGACTAAGAATTTTGATATCTATCCATACCATATCATATATGAATTAGGATTAGATAGACTTTGGAGAAGATTCTATTTAAGAATATTATGTTATCAACTGTAAATTTCCATAAGGAAATAAATAAAAAACTTTTATAGTTCATCATCTATTACATCATATCATATATGTTGTAATTTATTCTTTTAAGTATACCATCACATATGGTTTTCCCAAAAAGAATATGATTATGCCAATTTTATGTTTAGGGAATTCCTCAAAAATTGGTAATTGAGTTCTCCCCATTTCGATCAAATCAAGGGGTTATGATACTCTTTCCCTTCTATATGAAATACCCTTAATATTTATTTTCCTTTTCATCTTAAATTTCTTGAACGTTTCAAAAATTCAAATGAATAATTCATTTTATTTACCTTTTTCCAAACGGGTGAATATCATATATACAGGTAAATACAATGAATTAGGAAAAACTCTCACTAACCATTTCACAAATAGTATTGATGCATCTATATGCATAAATTCTAAAACTTCTTTGATTTCTATCGTTTTGTCCAACAAAAGGTGATCTAGTTGTTTTTGTAGTAGATACTAGACTTCTAAGTTGAAACAAGTTCATACCCTGATAGGTAGTGACAAATGTTATCCAATTAAGTTGTCTTATCTTTTGCTAAATGAACTAATCTAAGAAATCATAGTGGTTTTAGATTGGAGTTCTTTATAGCATTATCATAGAAGCACTTGGAGTTGTTTTGTTATTATTAACTTAATAATAATACATCAATCAAACATATAATTCATACTCTTAAGTTTATCACCATAATAAACTACGCAAACATTTTTCTAGTAACAGAATTCAAAATTCCTTAAAGTTACAGAATAATGTAGCTTTAGTATGAAATATATACATGATTTACAAAACATAATTTTAAAATTATCATTAAGTATATACAAGACATACAAAATATGATTTGTAAAATCATCATGAAGTAATCTAAAAGCTCTTGGAAACAAACACTTTGCCCCTTAGATTTTTAAAAATCACTTCATTTAATCCTCATGCTTCCGTTGCTTACTCTGATCATGCATATAGCATAAAAGCACCTATATCATGAATCCTAGTAATAGATGAACTATATGAATTATTAGAATATAGTAACAAGAAATGGATTTACCTTTCCAAGTTCTATCTTTCTCTTTGTCCTTTAGTATTCTCAATACTTAGAACAATTACTTTTCCAATATTCATTATATTGACCATAGAAACATTTTCCTTTGTCAACAATAACATTACCTATGGACTTGTCCCTTGCAATTTCCTTTTTAGGTTTTACAATAGAAACTTTTTCTATTACTTTAAAATGCATTTTCCATCTAATGGAAATTTGAAATGAATGTGAAAAATTAAACTATTTGAAAATTATTATTCATCAAAATATCTAAACTCTCTAGTTGTTTGATGAATTTAATCGTCACATGAAAATAATTCCAAATTTAGTTTAATTAAATTAATAAGAAATAAAAAAAAGTTTCTCACAATTTAAATTCTTTCATAAAGAATACTAGATAGAAAAATAGAAGAATAAGAAATTAAAGATGAAACATTTTCTTCTTTGATTTCTTCTCTAATTTCTTACTCTAGTTGAATAGTAAAAATAAGAACAAGAATGAAAAATATGGAGAAGAGAAAGAAAAATAAAGTTATGAGGATCAAGAAGAAACACTTTCTTCTTTTCTTCCTTTATAATTTCTTTTCCGTTGCTTTTTCTTTCTTTTCTTTTCCTTTTTCTTTCTTTATAATTTTCTTCATATTCAAACAAAAAAATTTATAATTTTCTTTATATTCAAACAAAATAACTGCCTTAATATCTCATATTAATTAGTGTATTTATGTTCATCATACAACTCTTGTAGATGATGCATAATTACTTGGAGTCTTGTTATGGTCATATATTGTTTTTGCAACCTTTGACTTATAAAACAATCATATAGCATCCACCTCATCCAATATTCTGTTTCCTTTGCACTTAGAGTGATATGTTCCTTTGGAGTAGTCTTCTCTCTAAAAGACCAAGAACAAATCAAGTTAAATACATACAAATCAAGTTAAATACATACACTATGTATTCAAATGTAAAGACCATAGATTTAGGCCCTGTGAGCCTAAAAGAATTAAATATATTCGGAAGTGAGCTTGTTAATTTCATATTATCAAAATGCAGAAAATAATAAGATTAATAACTTATGTAATTATATATCTATCATAATGATTTGATCTTTAATCAAAACGGTAATCCTACTAATTTGGCGAATCCTATACTTCCAAATAGGAAACAGAAATCCTGTTGGGTAGATTTCTAGCAAGTGATTGAATTCTTATTAGATTATTACAAATTCCTCAGATATACATTGTCATTATTGGAATTTTGATACCTAACAAGTGAATAATACTTGCTCATCACAACTCTTTGTGAGTTTCAATCAATCCAGTTCCTAGTGTTTCCAACCTCAGATACACATTGTAGTTATTGGCCTTTTAAACTAGTCAAGTCAAACCCATTGGACCAATAAGTATAGTGATTTGAACATTATATGTCTTAAATACTCATTGTCATTATTGATAGATAATGTATCCTATACTCATAACATCACTGTCACATCCCAACTTTAGAGATATGACAATTCTAGAACACGGGGAGACATAAGGTCACCCATGCCCATAGAACCCATTACATATGTACAAATTATGCCTAGGATCATATCAAACCTTATACAATAACTCATTTAAAACATTATATAAAAACCTTTAATTGTGAAAGATAGTAATTGGACACTTCAAATATAATCCATAAGGAAATAATATTCATAATTTACTCAAAAACCTTAACAATAACTTCTCAAAATAAACATCAAAAATAAATATTAATGACAACACTTCATAGCATGGTATTATTAATGACTTTGACAAGGAATCCCTAAGCGAAGTAGAATGTTTGAGCCATCACCTTGCTTCCTCACATTCGCTCACCTAGAACCACATAAGGAAAAAGGGGTGAGATAGATGATCTTAATGAGTGAATGATAAGGCACATACATTAACACATATTCCTTTAAAAATAGATGATCTTAATGAGTGAATGATAAGGCACATACATTAACACATATTCCTTTAAAAAGGAAACTCATAGCTTATACATATAGTTCATGATTTTCAATTCATGAATCAAGTTACAATTTAGCGAGGGTTCAATTTAACAAGTTTGCATAAATCACACTTATAACACTTAGAGAGTGAAGGCTGTTGCTCTATCACTCGAACACTTATAGGAGAGGTGGCATTAAACCAAATTCCAACTCCTATTATTTAGAAGGAGTGAAACTGATTAGGCTCCATGACTAGAACCGCCCCTTTCTAGCTGAGGTGGATACACTACCCTTATCCATTGGGTTAAAACTGTATGCACAAGTTTCGATGATTTCCCGTATTGGCACGAGGACTTCTGCATAAAGGGTTAAAGGTACCATAGCTAGAACTATTGGTATTCACATATAATAATAACATTTAAGGCAATAATAATATGTATCACAATAACAATGACAATTTAACTTTTGAGAAAGAGATACAAAGATAGTGTAATTCCAGAAAGAATATAAGTTAGGGCAATAATCACAAGGAATCTTTAGATAAACAAAAATGGTTTTTAGACTAATTGTCCTTTGGTAACCCAAGCTTAACAAAGAAATCATTTAATCATATTTTAGGATAGGAAGAACTTGGGTTTCAAAGATCTCAAAGGCTTATATAACATGATATCACATATTTGAAACATAACATAATGTTACTCATGCTTGAAGCATGAATACAGTGTTTACTCACCTTGTGGTTCCTTCGCTCCTAGTACATGTAGCCCTTTTGAACCTCTAAAGCTCCTCAAGCTCTAACATAATATTTAATTCAATACTTAGTATTTATTTAAGCATGATGCTATCCTATCCCATAACTACCCCATACATATATAACATTCACATACACTTAAAGTTGTACATAGAAGTACACTCATCACTTACACATAACATGTTGACTTTAAAAGCCTTGTACACTTAGCCTTTGTAGGCTCATATGAAAACACATTACAATCATGTCAATACCTTTCTAAGTTCAACACAATGTCATTACCTTAATATCAATTTACTTTAACAATCATCTTAGTACACTTAACACTTCCATATATGTCAACTTAATAAATAACCTTTCAAGCATCATGCTTATCTCTTATGACCAATTCTTTCAATCAATCTCTTCATAAATTCAAGATCATTAATTCATTATTAACTCATCATACAACCTACTTCCACATTATCCAATCACATTCACATATTAATCATAGCACAAGGTTAAGATACCTCAAGTATACCAAATTGCTTCTAAGCTTGTCTAGGGTCATTCCTTCAACCAACATGCAATTTAACTTTTATCATTCATTCATACATATCAATAATCATTAAAATACATCACATAAAAATTATGGACATTGAGATAAGAATCCCAATTTAGGTTGAATGCTCTATTAAAGGAAAAATTGAGTTTTCTTACTTTTCACAATTTTCATCTATTACAGTAATATGTAAAAACATAGTTTAAACCATAATTTTTCATGTAATAAAAAAAATCATTTTAGAATATAAACATGTAGGAATCAGCCCATATATACATTCATATGCATGAAAATTTCCAACTTTAAGTTTTAGGATGAACAACTATGAGTTTTTCTTGTTTCTGGTACTTTCTGGTCATTACAGCAATATGTAACCATGTGGTTTAAATCATTAATTTTTATTCAATCACAAAAAATTTCAGTTTAGAACATCAATATGTACAAATCGGCAGCCATGGATGTTTTCCATGCATGAAAATTCCAAATCTAGTGTTTAGGAAGAAAATCATGAATTTTCAAGCTTTACACGCTTTTCGTTCATTACAGCGATATGCAAACACATAATTTAAATCATTATTTTTCATTCAAACAAAACAAATATCAGTTTAGAATATTAAACATGAAAAATCAGTGGCCATTGAGTTGTCAAATCATAGAATTTTCTAACTTTCAAGTTCTAGAGCGAAAACCTTGAATTTTCTTGTTTTCTTAAACTTTTCAGTCATTATAGTAATATACAAAAATATGATTTAATCCAATATTTTTTATCAAAACACATCAAAAATAAGTTAGAATAGAAACATGTGAAAATTGCCCCCCCTTGGTAATGTTTATGCATGAAAATTTCAATTTTGAGTCGTAGGATTCACCTTTGAAAAAATCGCGTAAAGAGGTTGGTGCTTTCGGTAAAAAAATTGATTTTTCTATCAAGAAATCACCTAACCCAAATTTCATCAGTAAATAATCAGTTCAAAATAATTTTCCCAAGATTAGTTTCATAAAAACCAAATAGCAAATTGAAAGAAAAAGAAAAACTTACGAAACGGTCGTGAAAATTGAAAGTTTGAAAGGATCTTTGTGAATTTCAGTAGAGAGAAATATTTTGAGAGAATTTTTCTACCAAAGTACAGAAAAATAGAGTGGTGGCTACTGGAACACTAGGGCTGTCCAAATTTGATGTTTTAAATGTAGGGTTTTAGACAATTTCCACTAATACCCTTAATGAGTAAGGTTATGAGGGTTTTTAGATAGTAGGCTTTTAGATATTTGGGCTTTTTATTTAAATTAGGAGCTGATTATGGGTAATTAAAATAAAAATATTTTTTTATTATTTTCATTAAAATTTCCTCTAAAACATTTATTTTAAAAATACACATAAAATTATTTTATGCTTAAAAATTGTCTTTTTATATGAAAATTCATTTTATACACAATAAATTATTTTATGCTAATGCACTTCATACAAATCATTTATTTTACCATAATAATTTATATTAGGCATATTAAAATTAATTTAATATGTCTCAAACTCATAAATCACGTCACACATGAATTTTCATATAATCACACAATTTGTCACAATAACTCTAAATTCAAATAATTTGTCACTAAAATTCTTAGGATAGATGTGAGTTGTTACAATCACATGCTTAACAATAACTTCAAAAAACTTTCAAATCAAATATGACATCCCTGTGTGTCCATAACCAATGATATAAGTGTTTGAATTTTCTTGAATTATTGCTCCAATGGAGAACCATGACTCGATATTTTCTTTGTAAGATTTTCGAGCTTTATAGATTAGTCTCACTTTGCACGTTATCCATTTTAAACAAACATCACATGCGTTCATATATATCATATATATATATTTCATAAAATGGATAATATACACATAGGAATGATCATGGATTTTATGGATCCACTTCCTAGCCACAAGGAATGGATTAGGGATTTAGGTTAAACAAATTACAAACATGAAATACAATACTTGTATCTTCATGCTCCCACTAGGCTTCTTCATGGGTTGAACCTCTTCTTATTCTTGCATCTCCACATCTCCATATGTACATTAGTAATCTTGATATTCTAAGGTGAGATAACAAAAACAAAAGAGCTTATAGGCTCAATGAAATTAATTTACAACCTAAATGAGTAATTGACATTTAATTACATCCCATCAAATAATAAAATTAATTATTACATGTCCACATTAGACATCATATATTATGGTTTCCTAATCCATGATCAACCATCAATGCCTCTCAAACAACAATAATATATATATACACAACAATTACATTTATAGATATGTTGTTCATCATTGAAACATTTCCAAAACATCCATTTTGAATATCATATATTCAATGTTTTTATAGCTTAAAGTCATATTTTAAGTCATAGAAATTTATTTGATTGAAAAATAAATAAAAAATATTTTGAAAAAAATTAAAGTTGGGTACAAACATAGAGCATTTATATTCATAAGCTCATATGATGAGTTTAGGGGTTAGAGAATTTTCTACTAAGGTTAAAATTGTAACTACATCTTTCGGCTAATGGAAATATCCATTTTCCCCCGAAAGGATAAAATGGTCATTTCACCATTTA
The DNA here is from genome assembly GCA_947687605.1 of Reutealis trisperma. Lineage (NCBI taxonomy): Eukaryota > Viridiplantae > Streptophyta > Magnoliopsida > Malpighiales > Euphorbiaceae > Reutealis > Reutealis trisperma. Next base: position 25,620 of record CANTUT010000675.1, read on the forward strand.
AAGAAGCAAAGTCCACTTTGCCCCTCCACCAAATGAAGAGTTAAAAGGGTGTTTTTGTCTTTATTAAGACTTAAGAGTTAAGTCTTGAAGAAAATAAGTATAAAAGGGTTTTATGTTCATTTTCTTCATAAGTAAGAGTGAACACCATTTTTCCATTTGAAGCATCTTGAGAGAGAGAAAGAAAATATGAAGAGAGTGTTTTTTCAATTTTTCTTTTAATCTTCAAATTCTTTTCTTTGTTCTTTGTGAAAAAACAAATGCTTGCAAATTAAAAATGTGTTTAGTCCAAAACAAACCAAAGAGAAACCTTAACATCCTAAAAGATTTTTGAGGGAAATCTTGAATCAAATTGGGCAACCAAGAGAGGATTCAAGAACATTAAAGAAATCAAGAGGAAACTTGAAGATGAGCTAGGTGTGGATGATCTAGAGGCTTCACACATGGGAAGCTCTTTATTAAAGAAAGAAGGAACCTACAAGAGGTAATATGATTATTCTTCCTTCTTCTTTATATGCATATGTGTTTTACACATAAATTAATTGATTGAATAAATTTTGGACTAAAATTGGGAGAAGTGAAATTTTAAAATATTTGAAATTTCACCTCACCACCTTCCTTCCACTGTGTTTGGCTCCACCATTTGTTTAACAAGCCCCTCTCTCTTCTCATCATTCTCTCACGCCTCGCTTAGAATTTTGATTTCTCATCCTCACTTATTCATGCCTTAATTTGTTGGGTTTAGTTATATGAGTTTTGAATCATTTGATTTGTTTCCATTGAAGCTTCTGCTCTAAAAATATGCAAGGATATAAGAAAAGGGCCTAGATACATTGAAATCTAATTTTTGAAAATAAAATTGAAAAGGTGAATATGGATGCAAACCTATTTTGCATTTTAGGTCTAGTTTTGTGTCACGATCCAAATTCTAGGCAGTGACTATCTTAGAGCTTAGAGAGATATAAAGTCACCTAAACCCATAGAACCCCATCAAACTTATCATCATTTAGCATATTCTATATTATAACTTATTCCAAGATTGAAACCCAATTACTCTTTGCCATATTAATTGTTACTTTTTCCTTTCATTTAGCTAATACACTTTAATGCCATTTCATAACTATTGATTGGAACATCATTCTTAAGTATTCATAAATACTATTCATACATTCTTACTTACTATTATAAATATGTATATATATAACAATTACTACCATTTGTTTATGATACTCTTTAACATAATACATTTTAGAACTAAGTCTTTAAATACCATGGAGCTCTAAATTGATTATCCTCAAAGTAACACAAGCAAAACTCAAAACATAACAATTAAGCAGAACAAGTCCCAAGCAGAGAAGTATAGCTCAAAATTTACCTTGCTAATGAGTCACCCTAACCTGAAAAATTTTAAACAACTATGGAATGAGACAAGCTTAGTGACTACATAATAATATAACATAATATGAAGGCAATATGAGATATTACTTCGATAGGTTCAAGATGGCAATGATGTGATGTTAATCAAAATTGGACATTTTAGTTTTTGAACATATTTTAGCAGAAATAATAATATCTTGGAAGCAAAAAACTTCCCACACATGAATATCAAAGAGTGGCAGCCTAAGCCTTTCTCATTCACATGCATCACACTATGCAAAATTGACTAGGTCTTGCGATTAGGCGTTCCCCTCTGACAGAGGTTAGGTACTTGTGCCCTACCCATGGGCTTAGACCATGTGCATAAGGTCTGATGTATTTCCTCATACTTTCTGCTTAATCATGGGTATTAATGAAAGACATATACAAAGTCTATATTAGAAATTCAATGGAAAATAGTTTAGCATATCAATCATTCTCATCATTGGCACTATATAGAACCAATGTAGGAGGCTCATCATGGTCAAATATCATATAAGAAAGATATGAATTTCTAAAGGCTCAACAATCAATGGGCAAACACATATTCAATATCACTTCAAGGTACATGTGAAAGGATGGTATTTCAAGCAATGGTTTGCAAATAGTATCTCACAATTACATCATATTATTAAGTACTCACCTTGAACTCCTTTGCTCCTATTAATGTTCACTCTTAGTTAATTTAGTGTCCTTTATGGTCTTGAGCAATTTCCTTGCCCTTGCCTTGATGTTCTACACCTATATCATTTTAATTATATATCAATTAGTAACTAATGATGTTATCAATTGTAACTTATCTATCTTATGCTTATTTTATTATTTCAACTTATAATAGGGGTGTATCAATAGTGTCATATTCATATTCATACTTTTTCTTATTTCTAATCATTTCCAAGCTAAATTCCTTGTTCAATTTCATGAATTTAAGTTTAAATCTCAAAATTCCCAAATTGATTCATAAACCCAAAAATTTGGGGAAAATTATCAATTTCCTTTTCAAACCTCAAATTAATCATACATTCATTAAATTAACACCTAGGCAATCAATTCCCATTAATTATTTTGAATTAATTCACTCTTATTCATAAGAACCCTAATTTGTCCCACTTAGGTCAGATTTGGGGAAAATTTATGTTTTCCCATCAAAACTTTAAATTAGTTGTAGAAATATGAAATTTACATAACATAAAACCTATATGATCATTCAATTATAAAAATCTAACATTAGAATACCAAGTTCCCTTTTTAATTAAGTTTATGCCACTAAGATTTTCAAGTCTTGAACCAAATTTCTAAAATTCATTTTAACACTTTCAAATCCTTTTTCTCCATCTAAAATAACCATAAATGCATTCAATTAGAATTTAGAACGCTTTCTTGTCAAGTTTTTCCTATTGGCCAAGTTCACTACCTAGTAGATTTAGGTGACTTTCATGCTTTCTTTACCTATCTTCACATTAATCCTTTAATTCTCTAGCCAAATCTCCATATTTCATCTAAGATCATCCAAAGCTACATCTTATACAAGCACACCCTTATGGTTGAATTTATGTATATGGTGTAGGAGAAACTTTTATGCAACTAAAATGCTAAAATCATATTTAGAACATAGAAAGGAAAGGATGAACAAGATTTCTTACTTTGGGTAACTTTTATTTGTTAAGGTTTCTTATTGATGTTGGTGTAGAGAGGGTTTTCTTTTAATGGATGTGAGGCTTATGGTGTAGAGATTTATAAATAGTCCACATAAGATGAATTATCATATATATATGATTGGTTGAATGATGAGGATTTGATTGAGCTTAATCCAATGGTTAAGATTTGATCTTAATGAATAGCTATGATCTACTTTATTTGGATGGCCAAGATTTCATCTAAATTTGTAATGTTCATCATGTGGTGTTAGAATTCTAAAAAAGAACCTAGACTTGTATATAGGGAAGATAGGAATTCAATTTGCTTTAGGATTTAACTTAGGTCAATTTTTGTGGCTATCTCTACAACATCAATTTCTATTTGTCTTGGACTAACTATTATAGCTCATAAGTTTTAATGTTCACCCACTCTTAGGCCCATGGGCTGGCCATCCCTTATTGGGCTTGAGCCTTTGATGTTCCAAGGCCCGTTAACATACTTAAAAAATTTTCTTTTAACTTTCTTTCTTTCTTTTCACTTTGACTTCTAAATTTGAGTGCTCTAACTTCTTTATATACATCATTAGTTATCATATAGATTCTATTTAATTCATTAGAACACAATTAGTTATAATTATGTCATAAACTAAGCAAACATAACACATTGAGTCACAAGATTCTTATCTGATTCCTTATCATTTCTATACTATACTAACATTCAAAAAATCTAACCCTTTAATATCCCTAGTAACTAGAATCAGCTATGAAATCCTTAGGTATTACATTCTAGTATTGGGGTTTTGTTGCTATTATTCGATTATTATTCTATGAAGTTAAAATATGTAAACTACTTTTGATTTAATGAAACACATAAAAAAATTTAATGGATTTTTAATTATGTTATATATTTCGAGCATTTGTTTTGTTAAAGGAAGTTCTTGTGTCAGTAGGAGGATGGAGTTGTAATGCAGAAGGGGAAAGACCCATTAAAAATTATTTTTCTTAAAGACTAAAAATGAATTCATTTGATGGTAATTGAGAAAAATAATATTTTGTTTGATTTGGGCATAAATTAAAATAATTTTTAGGTAATTATCAATTTATTTTATTTAAATCAGTTCTTCGTGTATGAAACTTTCTAAAATATAATAATATAAGGGCAATTGAGCATTAAAAGCTATGATGATACCAATATTACATACAGAAAACTAAGCCAAAGTGATTTAAACTATGGCAATTTTTGAAATAGATTTATTAAATTAACTCTTTAAGTAGTTATTTAAAATATTAAGTGAAAAATTGAAAATGGTGTTTTTTTAAAAAAAATTATTTAAAATATTGAATGAAAAATAAAAATAGATTTATTAAAAAATAAATAAATGATGAAGAATTTGGTTAATTCAATTGATTCGTGATTTGATTTGAAAAGGTTGTTTTATAAAAATAAAATTGATTATTTTTCTCAATTTCATAATTTCAATCTAATGATCAAATTGTCACAATTAAAGCTGCTGCTCAGTAATTTCTAAAAATAATATCCTGATTTTCCATCTTTTTTTAACATTTTGGGCAATGATGAAACCAAACCTATAAAATAGATTTCTTTAGGTCAAAGCGACATAATTTTAGCCATGTTAAGTTAGACTTGAGTAGTTTGACTCGGTTTAACTTGAAATAGCTATCACTTTTTTCGTAAAAAAATATTAAAAATTTAATTAATTACATTAAGATAATGTTTGAAAATCTTTGAGCTCAAATTATTTGATAGCTAATTTCAAATTCTGTCATTTTATTTGATTCCTATTTGGGATGCATTATAATTTAAGTTGCTCCTGCAGAAATTTCTTAAAATTTAAAAAATTTGAACCCATTATTTTTAAAAAAAATAAAGATCTTATTGTTTTTAGTTTTTTAAAAAAAGTCACATTTTATATCAGGAATTTTTTTTTAGTTTGTTATTGTGGGATTTTTTTTTTTTTCAATTTTTAGACAAGTTAAAGGAAGCAAGTTTCAAGACAGTTTTAGGAAAATTTGTAATATAAATTTGTAATTATTGAGTTTGTATTTATTTACATTATTTATATATGTATTAATAAATCTTATTTTCTTTTGTAATTGCTACGAATGTATTAAATTTCTTAAATACTTTGTATTAAGTTGATATTAGTAAATAAAAGGTTAATTTCATTTTTTGCTTAATTATCTTGTATTTATTTTGATTTATTAACATAATAAATTAATAATCACTTTGAGCCCAAACCAAACCAAATTTAAATTTTATTTTCTTTAATTAAACTCATTATGAATTCAATTTTCAAAATAAACAAATGAATTAATAAATTGTAATTTTTTATGTTTAATTAAGCAATAATGTTATGTACTAAATAAATAATAAAAGATAAATATTTCAAGACTAATTTAATATTTTGAAAATTAATGCGTATGGTGCCTAACATCTTTCTTATACATCTACGACTTCTGAATCTAAATTTTAGTTTAACAGATGAATTTTTCAAAGATTTTTAATTGAGTCTTTTAAAATAAATTTGTCGGTATGATTCCATGTTTTGATCCATTTTTATTCTAAAAATTAAAATTTCTGATTTTTCGACATTCGTGTTGTAGCCTCAAAAAAGTTGTGACGAATTAGCAACTCTGCTAGGGACTTTTTTTGATAGTTTTGTATCTAATTTTCAAAATATTTTCTTAGCCTTAAAATATTTTCTTTTATTCTTTATTTAGTGTAAACATTACTTTTTTTTTAATTAAATTGATGTGTTTTTGTTTTTCTCCCTGCCATACCTTACATTCTTTATTAATCTTTTGTTTATTTTCTTTGTTAATCTTTTGTTTATTTTTCTTTGCGAGTAGCATGATATTTATTATGTTGTTTATGGTGTTTAAAGTTTTATGTTGTTCTTTGATTTATGCATACATTGGTTTTTGCATACATTGTTAACCCTATTCCCGGGTGATATACTCGTAGGATTAGAAGAACGTAATTAGTAGTGCTTGTGAGACCTTGGTTTTTGACAGTATCCGTCAAAAGCCTTCACTCATATTGGAATTGACATAGAGCCTCGACAATACTATGAGGATAAAATGAAGCCTTACTACTTGCTAGTAGGAGTAATCTGGGGACCTTGTTATCCAATTAGAGAAAGTAGAACTAACCATCAACCCTCACATTGGCAAACCTTAGAAGCCCACCCTTCAGGAAAAATTGGACAACTAAATAAAATGTAACCTAAGATTAGGGTCCTACATTTTATTTGTTATGTTATTTGATTTATGGTACCTTCATCATTTAACAAAAAATTATTTCTATTACATGTTCATATTCATAAATTTTTCTCATGTTTTAAAAAAATAAAAATAATATACTTTTTCTTTTTGCATCATTAAATTCAAATTTACTTTTTTAGGGGCTCATTATAATGAAAATTTCAAAAAATAAAAAATAAGTCAATTTGCATCTCATTTTGTTTTTACCTATTTTTTTAAATTTAATTTTCAAGTAAAACCTATCGATCACATCATCAATCTTGTTGTTTTTCCCTAATAAAATTTTTATCTTTTAAAGGTCTTTCATTTGAATAAATATTCTCTTCAAAAAACTTAACCCTTAAGTTTTGAAAATTCAAATTTCAAGCCAGTTCAAGATGTTCCATTTTTAGCCTTCATAATAGTATTTTGTAGGAATGGTGAAGCCAAATGCAGTAGAAGCAAGGTGGTGAGGTGAAATTTCAAACATTTTAAAATTTCACTTCACCCATTTTGGTCCAAACATCCATTCAAGTAGTCAATTAATTTGTATGTAAAACACATATGCATAGAAAGAAGAAGAAAGGGTGATTACATTACCTCTTGAAGGTTTCTTCTTTCTTTAACAAAGAGCTTCCCAAAAAATGTGAAGCATCTAGATCATCCACACCTAGCTCACCTTCAAGTTTCCATTTGGTTTCTTTAATGTTCTTGAATCCCTCTCTTGGTTGCCCAAATTGATTCAAGATTTTCCCTTAAAAACATTTAGAAAGTTAAGGTTTCTCTTTGATTTGTTTTGGACTAAACTCATTTTCAATTTGCAAACATTTATTCTTTCACCAATAACAAAGAAAAGAATTAAAGATCAAAAGAAAAATTGAAGAAACTCTTTCTTCATCTTTTCTTTCTCTCTCAACTTCTCTTTAAAGCTTCAAAAATGAAAATGATGTTCAACTCTTGTGAAGAAAAGATGAACATAACACTTATATACTTCCTTTCTTCAAGACTTAACCCTTAAGTCTTCACAATGACCATAACACCCTTTTAGCTCATCATTTGATGAAGGGGCAAAGGTGGACTTTGCTTTTTCAAATGGTGAAATGACCATTTTATCCTTTAGGGGTAAAATGGATATTTCCATTAGCTAAAAGATATAATTACTATTTTATCTTTAGTAGAAAATTCTCTAACCCCTAAGCCCATCACATAGACTTATGAATAGTAAATTTTCTCAAACCCTTAAATTGCCTCTTTTCCATATCACCTATGGGCTTAGGCCATATCTCATGTGTCAAAGGTTTTCACTAAGCTCAAAATTAAGTCTTTGATTTAGTCCAAATCATTTTTCAATTTAATCTTTCTCATTTGCATCTCATACAAATTATGATTTAATTGAATCAAAACCTTTTTAGATTTAACATCAGAATATGCTAGGGTCCTTATAAATTTAATTACATTTTTAAACATTTTATAGTCAAGTCCCAGTTCATCACAAAAGAGTTTGAATATATTACAAGTCTAAAAAATCCAACAAAATCCTCAAGTCCTAAACATGGGAAAGATGTATAAGGAGTAATAGATCAAGCTCAAAGGGAGGTAAAGTCAAAGGCCTGCAACTCGCTCCACTCACTGCAACATCGAAGCCATATCTCCTCCAAAGTAGTGCACTTTGCAATCCAAGTCTAAACTTGTGGATGCTTTACAGTTAAGAAGTTCCCCAGGTGATCTATTTCTTGGCGTTCCTTGGCATGCTCTCTCTGCATCTCATCACCCTGAGCTAATAGATATGTAGCTCTAGCCTCTAAGGCCACATCTCATCTTTTAGTTTTTAGATCCTATCGTGGGTGGCATCCAGGTCTTTGCCAATCTTTTCATACTCTCGGGTTTTATCTCTATTATGGGCCACTAAAGCATCAAATTGTGTCTTCTGCTTTGACATTACTGTAATCTTTTCCTGCAAAGGGGATATGGTAGTACTCTTCTCTTTGTAAACAGAAAATGAAGTCAAAACCCTTGCCTTCAAATCATTAAAGCGAGAGATGCTTTCAGCAAAAGATGTGACCAAGCAGAGTACTGAAATAGCTGAAAGAATGGAATCCTGCTGAGCGTTTGTCAATGTAAAGAGTTCCAAGGAAAAGAACTGCTAAAGGATGGTACAAGCTGCAGCTATAGACTCTAGAGTTGGGCGAGGTCCCATAATGCAAGTACTAAAACTAAGACAAGTAAGGAATGAGAAGTCTAGGGTAGTAGTAGGATTATTAAAGGCAACAATGGGGGTGAGGCAAGTCCGCCTAGTAATGGAGTCCTGCATCCATAAAAAAATAGGAAAAGGTTGAGATGCCTATATATATATATATATATATATATATATATATATATATATATATATATATATATATATATATATATATATATATATATATATATATATATATGTATGTATATATATATATGTATACATATATATATACATATATATATATATATACATATACATATATATATATATATATATCTATATATATATATATATATGTATATATATATATATATATATATGTATATATATATATATATGTATATATATATATATATATATATATATATATATATATATATATATATATATATATATATATATATATATATATATATATATATATATATATATATATAGATATATATATATATATATATGTATATATATATGTATATGTATATGTATATATATATATGTATATATATATATATGTATATGTATATATATATATGTATATGTATATATATATATATATATATGTATATATATAAAGAGAGAAAAGGAAGAGAAAAGTTTCCCAATGTGAACCTAAGAAGGAGGAGTAGTTTGTACTTTAGAAGATATATATATATATATATATATATATATATATATATATATATATATATATATATATATATATATATATATATATATATATATATATATATATATATATATATATATATATATATATATATATATATAAGAGAGAAAAGGAAGAGAAAAGTTTCCCAATGTGAACCTAAGAAGGAGGAGTAGTTTGTACTTTAGAAGGGCTATCACCACTGACAATCACATCCATTAAAATATCCAAAGAAGGCATAGTAGATCGGGTAGCCATAGAAGGATCTTCTTCTAAAGGAATATCTAGAGTATCCCCTGAAGGATTGAGGAAATCCGAGATGATAATAGGCTTTCGACTTCCCAAAGCCTTGACCCCTCCTAGATCTCCTTAAATGGCTAATAAAAGGAACAGGGGCTGGAAGAGACTTGATGGCTACTGAAGGCTATTTTAGAGTGAGAGACTGGCTAGCCTTCTTTTTCTTCCATGGAGGGGAAATAGCTTCTTTTGCCTCTTCCTCCTCTTGAGACTCAAGATGTGTGATTGTACTTGGATCTTGGTATTGAATAGTATGGGTGTCTATGTCTTCTTTTTGTTCAGCCTCTTCTCCATCCCATACAAAAAAAAAAAAAAGGGAAATATATGTTAAGTTGATGCGAAGAGAATTAACCAAATAAAGAGCAGTTAGAAACAGTACCTTAAGACATGCAAAGGTTGGCTTCGTCATATCTGGGAAGCCACCACTAAACCAAAATCTTCAATACATGAAAAGGATAATGGTTAACTTGATAAATAGGAAGGTACACAAGCTCTCTATGCCTTCTTTCAACCTTGGCCAGAATTATGTTGTATAATGTTATCATGCGAGGACTAACTCGAGGGGAGAAAAAGGAACAACCAAAATCCCCTAGAAAAAGTCAAACTGACAGCTCCATAGTGAAGGCATGTAAAACTCGAATAAGGCCCTCTAAAACTTAGAAGAAGTAGTAGAACTCAAAAGCTGTGGACTGATCACACCTGAATGAAGCATCCTAGTATAGAGGAAAGAAGACCATAACACCTTGGCAGTGTTTGTGAGCGAAGGGGAATAGCATCTGGCATAAGAGGGGACTAAAGACTCTAGCCCAAAATTAGTAAAAAGATGGAACTTTGGTGTGCTAAAGGGGTGCTGGGTAAGATAATATGTAATATGCTTGTAATCAGAGGTATTACACTTTAGCACTCGTCGCCTATGTGAACCAAAACTCAACATACCCATGTAGGCAAGGCCAGGAAAATAGGAAAATAATCACAACTGCACCAGCCAAATACTACCACTAATGCAGGTGAAAGGAGCCTCCCACACTCTGTGAGACAATGCTCTAAAAACATTTCCTAGAAGAATAGAGCCCATAGCTATTTGCATGCCACTAGCTACCAATCATGCCAAAGAACCACAGGAGGTGGCAGGTCTCCCAGTAGATGGATAAAAAATGAATTGATTCAATAGCATCCATATAAAGAGGACATGATTCTGATCTGAAAGTCGAGGGATGATTAATAACACGATCTATAAGAGCAGTGTAAGAGGGGTAACCTTACAGGAAGATGTGTGGCTGTAAGTGAGTCACATCAAATATAGAAGGCACATCAGCAACTGTAACTAGTAAACCGCTAAGAGTAAGAACATCCCTTAGAGTAATAGACATAGGACCATTTGACAAGATGAAAGAATTACAGCTTGGTGACCAAAATTGAAGAGCAACGCAATGGAGATCCAAACATATAGGTGTGGAGACTGTGGTCATTTGGATGAAGTGGTAGATGCCCTGATTTTTCCATTTTTGTTCATAATGGGAGGCCAATCGTTGGATCCATTTCACCCAATTTTTAGATGACTTTGGCCAAGACTTGACTTGACTAGAAGGTTTTTTATAGTTCCCCAAAATCAACTCTTCCTTTTTACTAAGAGGAAATAGAGATGCAGGAGGATTGGCAAAATCTACTGGACTAATAACTTGGCACTCCTCAAGCAGCACAAAAAAAAAGGGATTAAGGAAATAAAAGAGCATTCATAATTTGTAAAATAAGGATAAAGGAGTTACCTGAGTCTACCCTTTTAACAGAGTAGCCAAAGGAGTGGTGAAGGTAGTTGCTAGAGCAAAGGAAGAAGGTGTCAAATGCCAGACAGACAAGTATGTTAAATTCTAACTTAAAATATTTAAGTTGCATTTACATTTTTATAGAAATTTTGACAGAGTCTTCCTTAAAAAATGAGCATTCCAGAAGCAAACCTACTTCTTTCCAAACCAAAAAATTATCTCCACACCCTCATTTCTTCATATCTGTACTAAAAACTCAAGTCCCACAACAAGACTTGAATGAATTAGCCTATACATACACAAATTATATATCCCAAGAGACTTTTTGCATTTCAAATATTTGGTTCATTCTATAACTATTTCTAAACTCCAAACTAAGGCTTATCATGTTTGGATTGAGAGAAAGAGGAGGAAGGTTCCATTATGGCAAATTGGATGAGTCTTGCTAAAGTCCCTTATGTTAGCCCTGCCCAAATCCCTTGAGCAGGTGTTGATCCAAGTGCTAATACTATTCACAGTCTTTCAATTAGAGTCTACTTTTTAATAAATTTTACTAAAAGGAAAAAAAAAACTTATTTTTCTATATTTTAAATTTTTTTAATAATGCCAACTATTTTTGAAATATTAATATATGCAATGACTTATATATACATGGTTTTGAATTTTAAAAAATGTTGTATGTATAAAAATGTGTATATAAATATTTTTGTTAGTTGGGGTAGTTATACATATTTGTTTTTGTAAGCATATTATATTCTTAGTTTATAATTTAGAATTTCTAAGAAATATATACATTTGGAAAAGAAAAAAATTGTTTAAAATTTATCATCTAATTTTTTTCCTTAAAATCTTGATTCAAAACTTTAAAATAAATTATTTTGGAATTTTTTGATATATACATAGATATTTTGTTAAATATTTTTGTATAATGTTCCTAAATAATAATAAAAATAATAAATAATTAAAAAAAAAAAAGCAAAATCAAGCACTCACCTAGGTATGAGGATGAAAGGCAACAGTAGGGAGCAAGGCCCGATTTGGCTGCCAAGGAGGAGGCTAGTGCTGATGTTGGCATAGGCAATGGCACAGGTTGATGAGCTAAAAAAAAATAAAATGAATATATAAGAAAAAGAGAAAAAAAAAAAAAGAGAAGAGAAAGAAGAAATGACCAATCGGCGCACCTCAGGAAGAAGGCAACGCCGGCGAGCAATGGGCAGCTAGCGCAGTAGATGAATGGCGGCAATGGATATGCTAGAGTTGATGATCTCGTGGCTGCCGATTGACCTAGGGAGAGGACCGAAAAGTAAAGAAAAAGAGAGAGATGAGAGAAAAATAAAAGAAAAAAAAAGAAAGGAAATCAATAGAAGATGGGTGTACCTGGAAGTGGGTAGCAGTAAAATGTGGAGGATGTTGGGATGATGAAAATTTAAAAATTAGGGTTTAAAGAGTAAATGGGCTTGGTAAAGAATTTAAGTTAGGAAAAAGATTTTGTTGAGGAAAAATAGGAGATTTTAAAAGATTTGGAGAAGATGAAGAGATTATTTAGGATGAGGAGTTTAAATTAATTTGGGAATTTGAATGGGTAGAAGAATTTGGATAAAGAAGATTGTAAGAGGATATTATGGTGAAGGGGTTAACAATGAAAATAGAGAAGGATTTGGTGATGCTTGAACTAGGAGATTTCGCCAGAGTTTGATTTGGAAGGGGATTTGAAAAATTAGAGGCTTTATTAGCTTATGAGATGGAAGAAGCTCATTGGGATTTCATCTCTTCTTATTGGAACTCTAAGTCATATGGGTGGAATTTCACTTGGGCTCTCATGGTGAACAAAATGGATCATAAAGACTAAGGCCCAATACTTATATACTTAACAGATGTAAGGCTTAAACTTAGCCTAACAACTGTGAGAGGCATTTGTTGGCACCATAATTGTAGTGGACTGTGCATTTATTAAGCCAAATAATGGTTAATTAATTTAGGCCCATAAACTATGAATTTAGAGCACATGGCAAAGAGCACTAAATAGACTTTTGAGAGAATAAGTTAGATTTTAAAAAAAATTTGGAGACTTCTAGAAGAATGTGAACGTGGGACTAACAGTCTAAGAGTAAAAATCACCACCAACGTAGAACATAGGGCTAAAATGCATCTTGAGGCAAAAGAAAAGGGATAGTGGCTTTGTGGAGGAAATGGAGCTAAAATTCAAGAGGCCATTACCTGCCAAACATTATAAAAGTAAGAAGACTCCACAAAAGGGGCCCCAATGGAACAATCAAAAATCAAGAATAACAACAACAATCAACTTTCAATCTTCCACAACTTTCCTTTTATTTACTTTCAAATTGTTCAAGCCCTTGTGGCTTTTATTTACGTTTACACTACTTGTAAATTATATTACAAAATCCTTGTATTCAATGTACTATACAGTGCAGTAATACAAAACCAAAAAGTTAAAAATTGTATATTCAATGTAATTTACAATGTAGTAATACAAACTAAAAATACAAATTCATATTTTCTCTTAGTCTTTTGCATGAGAATTGGTAAAGTTGCATTAGTGAATCTAAGTTCCTTAAGAGGCTACTGTCCCTTTGTCTCGTACACAATTGTTTTGATTAGAAATCAAGTATGGGTGAAACCCCCAAGAACCTCTAGCACACTCAACATCAATTTCAATAATAATTATTTTGTCAATAGAAGGAATATTGGGTCAACTTATAGAAAGGAAAAGCATGAATTGCTCATGTCAACACTAGTATTAGCACATGATACTGAATCTATTATTTCCAGTTGTATTAGCTCAATATTTTGGATAGGTTCTAGACTATTAAGAGTCAATGATTAGTATAAATAGAAGTATTCTATAGAGGGGGCATTCAATGAATTAATACAACAATTTTCTCTCTTATATTCTCTCTCTCCCTCCATATTCTCCTCTCTTCTCCCTCCTTTTCCTTCTTTTTCTCACTTCTTTTCTCACCTCCCAAACTCTATTTCTTCTAATCCAATCTCAGGTCATGACCTATATCTTAGGTGCATGACAAATGGTATCAGAGCAGTTCATTCTTCAAAATTGCTTTTGATTTCTATTGCATCCTTCTCTCTAATCTTCTTCCTACTCTATTTCTCTTTCTTGATACTCTCTTTTCTTATCCCTCTCTGTTCTTTTCTCTTTTTTCTTGATTTTTCATGAAAAACTTCGATCATTCACCCAATATTAAATTTAAAATACTAAAAATAAAAAGTTAACATAAATTAAAATGAAATAATGTTAGTTTGACATGTTTAAATGAATTATTTCAATGACTTGCTTGTAATATTCAATCAACTTAGAAGCTCAATAAAAACCAGGAAAACTATTGAAACCAAAATTTAACAAAATTACACCTTTTTTTACTTAAAGAGATTTAAAAAAAAAAAAAGAAAAAGAAAAGGAGCAGATGGATTCCTATCTAGAAGATATAACTCTTACCATGAAAGAAGAAAGAAGATTAAAGATGAGAATGGGCAATGGAAAAAGATGAAGAGAGTTGGCAATGAAAGATGAGAGAAATTGGTAAAGGAAGAAGAAATGGGTCACGGAAGGTGAGAGAGTTGGTAATGAAAGATAAGAAAGATTAGTAAAAAAGCAGAAAGAGAGAGTAAAAGAATCTGCAAAGAAACTATGAAAGATGAGAGATTTAGTAAATAAAGAAAGAGACAGAAAATAAATATCAGAATTCTTGATTATATTGGTGGTGGCTATTGTGGTACTGATGATGACGAGGTGAGATTTAGTTTTTTTTTTTTTTTTTTGGCAATGGAGATTCACGTTTACACAAGTGAAAAGGAAAAATTCCTAAGGTATTTTCTAAAAGTCACATTTATTATTTTTTTAACAAAAAAAATGGATCTATTATTATTTTTTAAAAATATGATGTGGGAATATAATGACATACATTCTATCTATCTTATTGAGTCAGCCAAAGTCGCTTACGTGGTAGTCCAAGTTATCATTTTCTTCAGCGATTTCAGCTAATGACTATTAAGAGCAACAAATTTGAAAATTTAGATATTTCCCTACAAAAAAAAAAAAATTCTTTTATGATCATATTAAAAAATTCCTAAAGTTTGGTGATTTTCTGAACTATTTACCCATGAAATCATAGTTAAAAAAGAAAAAAAAAAGCTATCACAATCACATTACTGTTTATGAATAGTGGTTACACGTGAACTTTTGTCAAAGAATTGAACAGGCCGATTGAATTGGTCGAACTAATTAAACTATGAATAGATTATAAGAATTGTTCAATATCTGATACAGTTTTAAAAACATTGGATTTGATAGATTTTTGGTAAATATATATAATATATTAGTTGAGATTTTTAATGGAGTTAATTAATTAATGTGGATTAAAAAATTAAAACAATAGTGGAATAATTAATTATTTTTAATTAATATAAAACTATTTATTTTGGTTCACCAGCTAAGCCCAAACTGCTAGGAAATTCTCCACTCATCACTTATAGTACAAATCCAAAACAAATCCGTATGTCAAAGTGGAACCAAAGTCAACACCAATATGGAATCCTTGTCCGAATGTTGCATGGACATATTATCTATAAATACCTTGAATATGCGCCTTTAAATGGCAAATTATCTTTTGATAAACTTATGCTATACTAACTTATGAACATTCAATTTCCTTTAATAATATACAATTCAATTCATCATCTAATTAATCTCTATTTGGTCAAATTTATCTCGATCAAATTAGTGCCATCAGTGAGAAATGATTAATCGAATTGTATCCTAAAGGTTATTCATAGTTTTTAAGAAACTCTAGCATGGCAGAAAGCAATCATGACAACCTAAAAAAACTCTCTAGGGACCACAGAAACAACCAAGTTCATTATGAAATTAACAACTACAATAGAACTCACCCGAGGTCATATAGGACCTACTAATGTAAACGCAACCTTACAACAACTTAACTCTACCATTCTAGGCACAAGTAATAGTGAATATGTGATCCTGATACCGGAAGTAGTGTCTGCATTACAACTGCTACTAACAGCCCTATAGACTCCATAAAACACTTTAATGCCTAATGCTCATATTGGTACAAAGGTAGTACAAGGAGGCGAGCCTGAACAAAAGGCTGAATTTTGAGCAAGCACAAAGAAAGGAACTAGAAAAGGATTATTTAACTAAAAAAAATGAAGGAAGAGTAAAGTCAAAAGTAATTAAGTCTCTATTCAGAGGGCCACCACGCGATGAAGAAGAAACTCTTTTACATTAGAAGATATGCCCTATTGGCTATGAATAAAGTGCTTGAACTATAAGTTGAGATCAAGATAGTCAGATGGATAGAAGGTACAAGAAGAGATGTAGGGAGTATGAGGAAGATTTCTCTGAATCCTCATCTCGCAGCAAGAATTGGGCAAACAAAAAGTGACCAGTCAGCAAAATGTAAAGGATATAAGAAAAACAGTTAAGAAATTCCTAAACAAGCTTGCTAAGGATAAAGGGCAATTAAAGACTCAAAATAACATTAAAATCTCCCTTTATTATGTTAGTCCAGGAATACAAAATGTCTAGCAAGTTTAAGCCTTAACATTGAAGAAGTATGGTAGGGAGGCAAATCCTAGAGTCCATGTAATAAACTATAAGAATACCTTAAGCTCTAAAGAGGGAGTGATAAAGTGTTATGCAAAGCCTTTCTAGGCTCATTAGAAGGAGTGGCAACCAAGTGGTTCGATAGTTCAAAAGAAGGAAGCATCTCTAATTTTGGCCAACTTGCCACCACTTTTATGCAGAGATTTGTAGCTATTATCCTTATAGAGAAATGATTGTAGAGTTTGGAAGCTGTCACACAAAAAGAGGGATAGTCCTTAAAGGACTATGTAGCTCATTTTAATGAAGAAGCTCTGAAAGTGACCCATTTGGAACAGGCCCAAGCAGTGGAGGCATTACAGAATGGCACCTCCCACACTGATTATTTTAAAGCACTATGTAGACATACACTTGCTACTTTGGAGGAGGCTATGGCAATCGGTCAAAAATACATCAAACAAGATGACACTTTCATCTTCAAAAGAAGAAAGCAAGGAAGGCTCCAAAAGGTGAGCCTAAACTAAAGAAGCAAGATGAAGGAACCAAAAAGAATATAGTTGGAGGAAAAAGTAATGAGGGCTAATCATCCTATGCCCCAGATTTGTCAAAATTAACTCCATTAAATGTAAACCCAGCTGAGGTTTCGCATCTTTGAAAAACAAAGACATTTGGGCTCGTCCTTAACCCCCAATCACCCTAGCTGGCCAAAGAAGCATAAATAAGTCTTACTTGTTCCATAATACCCATATCCATAACACTAATGATTACTAGCAGCTAATGCAAGAAATAGAAAGATTAATTAAACAAGGGTATTTGAGGAACTTTGTGAAGAACAACGAATGATAATTGAGTAAGGGAGAACAACGATAAAAGGAAGAAAACAGTGAATGACAGGACAGCTAGAGTAATTAACTATTTAACTGGGAGCCTAATGAACTGCTAGCAAGCAAAAATAGGATTAAGGCCTCCCAAAGGAAGAAAGAAGAGCCTAAGTTTTTTTTTTATAATGGAGGAAGAGAACCAGCTCATAGGAAGGATGGAAGTAGCCTACAATGTCCTTATTTAGACTTATTAGTAATACAGGTAGTTATGGCGAACTTCCTAGTAAAAAGAATTCAAATTGAGGAAGGCAGTTTAGTCAATCTCCTTACCACTTAAGCATATATTAAGATAGGATTGAAGGAAAAGGAATTGTAGGAGTTAGGAACTCCAGTTTGCATATTGGACATAATCGAAGTACCTTCAGCAGGGATAGCCAGGCTACTTATAACTTTAAGAACAGTGCCTGAGAGTGCTACCACCATGGCAAATTTTATGGTAGTAAGATTGCTCTTAGCATACAATATTCATGTTGGAAGGCCTCTTCTCTACAATTTGGATGCAAAAACCAACATCAGACACTTGAGGATTAAAATCCCCAAACCTGAGGATGGACATATTTATAAAATATAAGAATGAGGGGAACCTTAGAAAAAAAAAATAAAGGAACGCAGCCACCCCTCAAACAAAAGGAGTGGCCTTAGTTGACATGACCATTGCAATTCTTGAGCAGCAAACTAAACCTATAGAGAAATTAGAAAAGTTGCCTATAAAAGGAGAAGAGTTGGGAAAATATTTGCTAGTAAACTCCTCATTAGAAGAAGATAAGAAGGCTCAGACTTATCAGTTTTTGGTGGTGAACTTATACAGCTTTGTATGGTCCTTAATTGACATGAAGGGCTTTAACCCGGATGTAATTACTCATAAACTCAAGGTTGACCCTGCATTCAATAAGCGAAAAAAGAGGTACTTCATACCAAAACAACAAGCAGCTATCGATAGCAAAATGGATAAGCTAATGGAAGCTAGGTTTATAAAAGAAGTACAATACTTGGATTGGCTCACAAACATGGTGTTGGTGAAAAAAGCAAATGGAACATACAGAATGTGCATAGATTTCACCAACCTAAATAAAGCCTACCTAAAAGATTCTTTTTCGTTACCTATAATCGATAAATTGGGAGACTTAATTGTAGGTTACAAGTACATGTCTTAGCTGGACGCAAAAAAAGGGTACCATCAAATCAGGATGCACCTCGAAGATAAGGAAAAGAACTCATTCATAACAAAAAAAAAAAAAAAAAAAAAAAAAAAAAAAAGATCTATCATTATATCTCTATGCCTTTTGGATTGAAGAATGTCAGAGCTACACACCAAAGATTGGTAAACAAGATGTTCAAGGATCAACTTAGCAAAAATTTAGAGGCATACATTGATGACATGATTATCAAAAGCAGAAACTTTGAAAACCATATAAAGGATTTAGCTGAGGTAATGGGAGTCATGAACAAATATGATATGAAACTGAATCCTAAAAAATGCACCTTTTTCATTTAGGAAGGCCAAATTTTAGGATGCATGATAAGTGAAAAAAGGATTAAGCCAAATCCAAATAAGGTAAAAGCGATCATGGAAATGCCGCACCTTGCAATATAAAAGAAGTACAAAAGCTCATAGGTGGAATTGCTACTTTAAGTAGGTTCTTATCAAGATCAGCTGAAAAATATCTCCCCTTTTTCAAAAATTTGAGGAAAATAATTATTTTCAAGTAGATTAAAGACTATCTATAGGCCTTCGACAAGTAAAAGGCATATCTCATCTCAACAAAGGTTTTAAGTCGTCCATTACCAGGAGAAAAGGTATATAACTATTTGTCAGTCTTGCAATAAGCAATAAGCATGGTGTTGATCAAAGAGGAAGGCACTGTAGAAAGACTAATCTATTACTTCACCAATCTATTACTTCAGCAAAGTGTTGTGTGGTGCCAAACTGAATTATCTGCCCATTGAGAAAATAGCCTATACTTTGGTGTTATTAGCCAAAAAATTCAAAATTTATTTATAGACTCACCAAGGAGTAGTGATAACTGTTAGACCTCCCTCGAACACCCCTCTCTTACTTGTGGAAAATTGGCTTAAGGATAGGCAAGCAATTTTTAAGGAGATCATGGAACGAGTTTCGATGCTCACAATTGGAACAACTATCATTCAAAAAATTTATTTTTTGATTTTGAAAGGTGATTTCGAGAGTCGCCACTCTAATTTATTTTTAAAATGGAAAAATTAAAGAAAAACCCGTTTATGACTCCAATTCATTAATTTTAGTTAATTAATTTATTGAAGGATAAAATTACTAGTCTTGAATCAAGTTGAGCTCGGGGATTAGGTTTTGGTTAAATAATCACAATTTAGCTCTTAAGTTTAATTTGACTTAAAAATTGATTTCATGAATTGTGATTATAAGATAATAATTAAAATACAAGAGCATGGCATAGTTATAAAATGCATAAGGGAATTTAAGAAATAAAACAAATAAACATCCACAAGTCAATGAGAGTGTCCCCTCTATCCTTATGGATTCTAGGAAAATCACAAAATTACTTGTTGATTCCAAATTAATCAAATAATTAATTACACAAATTCTCTTAAAAATATAGACATAGAGAATTACAATTGAAAGTAAATGGAAAGTGGAATTAATTTGGAATTGGATTTAAGGTTTGGATTTAAATTCCAAACGTGCCTACGTACTCTATTGAATGGGGATCAAAATCCATGTAGTTCGTTCCACAATTAAATGGAGCAGTTTAGGGGTTGATTGAATTGATTGATTTGATTTGGGTTTATGGATAAGAGGAAACGGCTAATACCATTGCTTTTGGCAGGTGCAGGATTTTACTAGACCGAAATTTCATTTTATCCAAACTAGGTGATTGGATTAATTGGAGGATTAATTAATCAATTAAAATGGTCAATTAACTAATTAATGTGATGAAATGGATGGATGGATTAATTAATTAAAATTATTAATTAATTAATTTGGATAAAGGGTGATTTGAAAAAAAAGGATTAATATGATTTTTTTTAAAAAAAAAGTAATTAATCAATTAATTGAGTGATTAATTTAATTTCAAAAAAAGAGTTTTAGTTAATTAAAAGGATTAATTAACTTGGTTAGGGTAAGATAATTAATTAATTAATTAAAAAGAGTAATTAATTAATTAGAGAGTGATTAGAGGGAGAAGAAGAGAGGAATTAGAGAATAGCTATCAACTCTAACTCAAGGGGTGAAGAAAATGGAAGAATGAAGGGAGTATTTATAGGAAAAGTGGGGTGAAAGCAATTTGAAAAATGGAAATATGGAAAGACATAAAGGGCAGGGCTAGACAAAATGCTAGAAAATCAAGTTGGGGGAATTTTGGAAACTGCAAAAAAGGTAGGGAACCATGCCACTGGAGGGGCCAGTGCACCGCCGGTGTTCCTAACGACCAACTGCTAGATTAACTAGCAATGCTGCCAGCTGTTTCGAGGATAGCTGATGTGGTAAGCTTGTTTTCTTTTTTAGAGATTGGTTATTAGTTTGTATTGGAAAATTAGGTATCCAGGTAGCAATTACTTGAAGGCTAAAATTTTCTTTTGGGGCACCGTAATCGACTAATGGGACTGTTGTAACAGTTCTACGTAGCGCACTAAACTTAAAAGGTGTTAGTCTACAATCAAATGATGAGGGTGCAAAATTAAAGGTTCACAACTGCTCCCTCATCAAAATTATCTTATCTGTAAGGTAATTCTGATGATAGTGAACCTAGAAGTTAGGATGATATAAGGAACTAAAGGGATATCTAGGTTAGTATTTGGACATTTATAGGTGGAATTAATGTATTTTGATAAAAAGAGGTAGAAAAGGAGCCACAAGGATATCTAGG
The DNA here is from genome assembly GCA_947687605.1 of Reutealis trisperma. Classification (NCBI taxonomy): domain Eukaryota; kingdom Viridiplantae; phylum Streptophyta; class Magnoliopsida; order Malpighiales; family Euphorbiaceae; genus Reutealis; species Reutealis trisperma. The sequence goes on from CANTUT010000675.1 coordinate 47,219, forward strand.
TTTCTATTTCTAGACACTTATGGGTGGAAAAGGTGAAAAAAGGAACCACAGAGATATCTAGATGACAGTTTCTAGACATTTATAGGTGTTGATGGATTTTGGATAAGATAACTTAATAAAAGGAGAGCCTCAACCTATGGCAAATCAACTCGAGAGATTCTAATAAGATTTTGATAAGAGGAGAGCCTTGGCCTATAGCAAGTTGGCTAGAGAGATTCTTGAAAATATTTTAGTAGGAGGACAGCCTCAGACTATGGTGAGTCGGTTCGAGAGATTTTGAAAAGATTTTGGTAAGAGGAGAGCCTCAACTTATGGTGAGTTAGCTTGAGAGATTCTGAAAAGATTTTAGTAGGAGGAGAACCTTGACCTATGACGAATCGGCTCGAGACATTCTAAAATGATTTTCATTGAAGGAGAGCCTCAGCCTATGGCCCGTCAGCTTGAGAGATTCTTAAAAAATTTTAGTAAAAGGAATGCTTTGGTTTATAGCAAGTCGGCTTGAAAAGATTCTAATAAGATTTTAGTAAAAGGAAAGCCTCAACTTATGGCAAGTCGGCTCGAGAGATTCTGATAAGATTTTGGTAAGAGGAAAGCCTCAACTTATGGCAAGTCGGCTCAAGAGATTCTGAAAAGATTTTAGTAAGAGGAGAGCATTAGCCTATGGCAAGTTGGCTTAATATATTCTAACAAGATTTTGTTAAGAGGAGAGCTTCAGCTTATGGCAAGTTGGAGTGAGAGATTCTAAAAAGATTTTGATAGGAGGAAAGCCTCAGCCTATGGGGAGTCAGCTGGAGAGATTCTGAAAAGATTTTGGTAGGAGGAGAATCTCAGTCCATGGTGAATTAGCGCAAAAGATTCTGACAATATTTTGGTAAAAAGAGAGCCTTGACTTATGGTGAGTCGACTCAAGAGATTCTAAAAAGATTTTAGTAAGAGGAGAGCCTCAGCTTATGGCAAGTCAGCTTGAGAGATTCTGAAAAGATTTTAGTAGGAGAAGAGCCTCAGTTTATAGTGAGTTAGCTTAAAAGATTTTGACAAGATTTTGGTTACATTGAGGAAACTTAGACTTCTGAATATGAGGTGTTAGCCCTTTTGGAAGGCTTAAAGAAACTTTGCTTAGATTTAAGTGACTCTAGAAGTCACACTTCATTGATTAGATCTAGAAAGGTATCATTTAGCTTCAAAGAGGCATCGATCAGCTCTAGGAGAGGCTACAAGCTTGGCTTATGCATGATTGTACATGCTGTGGATAGTTGCATATGAATTTATGTTTATGCATAAACAATGCCTATTTATATATGCATGTTTCAAGATTAATGGACCTTTTGTTTAACTTCTATGCCACGCATGATTTGTGATGATACTTGTAATGGATGATTACATGGATGCAATAGGGTGGATTCATGCATTTGTTTTGTAAATGTAATTTTTTCATGTAACTTTTGTGTCCATGGAGCCATGCATTTGTAAACTGAGAAACTCAACTTAGGTTGGTATAGAATAATTGCCATGGTGGTATTGTAAGGAGTTTAGGTGGATTGAGATTTTCCCTAGGGCTTGCTTTAGATTTTAGGTTCTGGTGGCCTGTGTTTGTTGTTTTGGTACTGCTAAAGAGGAGTTGAAAGGTTTAGTGTTATGGCTAAGCTGTAACCCAGAGACAGCTCTGGTGGTGCCAAAGCTCAAAGTTTGGCATTCTCTGCATTTTCAAAAGTTTTTGCACTTCCCTCAGGATGTCAAAATCCATATGGTGGTTGGTGATGGTTAGGCAAATTTGACCACTGTGACTGAGAAGTTCCATGATCCTGGTGACCAGGGAGATATAAGGAGGTAGAGGCTCGAAATGAGGGCTTTGGTTTTCTATTTGAGAGTTGAATACCTATTTCATGGGTCTTTTGATTAGGATGATGCCAGAGTAGCAAGATTGGTATTACAGATGAAACAGAAGCATTTTGTGATTAGAGCTGTGTTGGTAGAGACACTGATGAGCCTCGATTACTTTACTTGAGGTTTAGAGAGATGGATTGTCTCCCTAATTAGTCCCCAGGTAAGAAAAAATTTATTTGTTCTTACCATTCCTATTAAAGGTGCTTTATGGGTGTCTAATTTCGGGTTTTGGTTAAGTGTGTTTGTTGTATCATTTTCCAGTGATGGCCCCTGCTTTTCACTATAGCTCATGCTTTATTATTGACAAACCTAAACTTCACAAGTATAAGAGACATAAGTGGTAGCCTCATGATTTGTTTGCAAGATAGAATCCATATGACCACAAAGTGGAAAGGGAACAGTGTCGTTTATAGCTGGATAGCCATTAAGATATTATTCATCCATTAAATTAGATGATGTGGTAATGGGTGCCCCTTCATCTTGGTATCGAAGAACTACCCTTGAGGACTAGGAAAAACTTATCTAGAGAGTTCCCTTTCATTAAGATCATCGAGCCAAGAGTGGACATCATCATCATCTGTAGACAAATCTAGATCCTACAAGATGAAAGAACGTAGTAAGTGGTGAATGAAGTTTAATCGCTTGTCTAGTTAGATAGGTCCATTGGGATTCTTAGTTCTTTTCTATTTTTTTTTATCCCTTTATTCTATGAGAAACTTTCTAGAATTCACTCCATCCCTCATCTACAAAAGATATGGGATATGCTAAAGGTCTTGGTGGATTAAACATTCAAATCCTTCTATGTAGGAAAGATTTGGTCAAAGATTGGATAGGACGATTGTTTATAGCTTGCCTCGGAGGACATATTTTAGCATTACCAATGGTATGGGATTGGATCTTTCATGACTAAAGGCTACGGTTGTCAAGTGGTTTGCTTGTTGGGTTTGATTTAAATAACTTTCTACTAGGGAATAAGGGTTTTAAGGCAGATGTCCTTAGCTATTCCCTCTTTAGAGTCTACGCAATTGTCAAAGCTATCAGGGGTGGTTGGCGGAGGAGTTATTATGCTATTCATTCTAGAATTTCATTTTGGACCATTAGGAGATATGTTATAAGGTTGATGAAGGTGGTTTGACGAATTGAGAGAGAATACTGGGCTACCCTACTAAAAGGAATAGAAGGTGACGCAGCCAAGGGGAGAGAGATAATGGGAGTGACAATAGAGACAGGGGGTTACTAAGCTTATGGAGGAGACCAAAAAAGCTACTAAGAGTTTCATGTTGTGGGTTGTATTGGTGACTCTGATTGCAGTGCTAATGATAGAAAAGGCTGTGACTGCGATAAGGGGATAGTGACACATTATAGTGATGGTTCAGAAAAGGACTATTGTAGTTAGGGCAAAAAAGAGGATTGCATTTTCTAGAGTGCAAAAGAGGATTTTAACTACTATAGCAAGAAGCAATTTCTGGGTTACTACTATGCAAAAGAGGATTTCTAAGACCAGTTTAGAACTGCTAGTTCTTAGGAGAGGACTTTTTATACTAATGTGGTGAACAACTTTGATTCTGTTGGTACTTCTTTTGCTACAGCAAAGACTGGGAGGAGTGTGGCCATTAATGAGATTGTGGTAGCCATTTATTCTAAGAAGGGAATAGGAGATGTGCACCTTAGGAGGTAGAGGAGGATTGGCTAGACCATGACTTCAAACATAACCCTTTTGCTTTTTGTTCAGGATACTTTTAGGTCGACAAGACTTCATGATACAGGATAAGCTATAGAAAACATTGAAAGAGCTATCCTTTTATCATGATGATGGGTTGCATTTTATAAAATTTGATCACAATTAAATGAGATATCTTTTATTCTTACTCTAATTTCTGCTTAAGTAGCCCTTTTCAAGTTTTCAACTTAGCATACTCTTTTTTTTTTCTTTTTTATTTTTGTTTAGACAAAAGAACCAAATGAATGATTCATTGGGCACAGAGGAAATGACAATGTGATGTAAACAAAATATTTTTATGTTATGATTTGCACCATACCTGAGCCAAGCAGTTTACGTATCCTTACATATTTTCTCTTTTTTTCAGTTATTTTCTTTAAGGGAGAATCATGTCTACATAGTTCTAATTATGTATGCATAAAAACAAAAATGAAATGCAGATGTCATCTTCAAATGAAATATAGCTTCAGCTAATTTAGGTTGTAACGATGGGAGAATACATTTTCATCCACGTCCATGAGGATGGTGCCATTGTCATATAGGATCTTCTTGAGCACATACTATCCAGCCTAATTCAGTTTGAACTTCCTCTTAGATCATGAATAAGGGCTTGGATTTCTCCCAAAACTGGATTTTCTTCTTGCGAACCCTTATTTCTCACATTCTAGTTGAAGTGCTTAGCTAGTCTCTATTGAATTTTATACAAAGTATCAATTCTCTTTTCACCAATAGCATTTAGTTGGTCATAATACCTTTCAATCTATTCTATCTTCATTCTCTATGGCTTCTCCTTTATAGGTTTCTTATGTGTGTAGGTCAGGATCTCGTGAACTGCGATGCTTTGATCATCCCTATCATGTCCTTGTCTCATATAGAACAGCTCATGAACTTTTTCCACTAGTGCCATACAGATGCAATGTATGGGATTTTTTATTTTTCCTTTTGTGCCATAATTAATTGATCTTTTTGCCTTTTCATTTTTTTATTTTTCATTTTTTTTCATTTGTTCTTTTTGTGTTTTATTTGTTTTTTTAGATGTCCCATTTAAAGATGAATAAAAAAAATTAATAGGAAGCAAAAAGTTCAAAATTTTATTATTGATAAAAAAGTCCCATGATTATGGGTTATATTAAGCAAAAATACAGACTCAGAAAGACTCGACAAACTCAAACTCAAAAAAGTTTCAACAAAAATAAACTCACAAGACTCAAACTCAAACTCAGATGACTCGAACCTGGAATCAGACATAGACACGAAAGAATCAGATTAAGGCATAGCAGGGCTGGCACTCTTCTCAAAATATTAGTTATTAGTTGAGGCTTGATATTGTTGGATAAGCTTAGTGGTTTGGAAAAGGATCAGTGGCAATATTAAGCTTTGGGCTTGGAAGCAATAATGTCTCTACTGTCAATAAGGTCTTGGATTTTATGCTTTAGAGCATTGCATGTGTCAGTTTTGTACCTTGGTCCTTGATGATAGTCACAGTACTCATTGGCATTATAGTTCTTGGGCAATAGATTGGGTGGTGCTCTTAGCTTAAAAGGTTGACAAAATGGGCTTCCAAGGCCTTCTTATAGACAATGCTTAGGAGCATGCCAAATTCAAAGAAGGCTTTTTTTTCCAACCTCATTGGCTGGTGATAAGAGACAGTATTTATCTCCCTTTCTTTTTGGGTGGTGGAGTTGGTGGTGTAATTATTGTTCCTATGATACCTCAAACTAGAGGATTCATCCTTAATTTATCCTAATTGAATCAAATCCTCGATCTTGGAGGCAATGGCAATGAGAGCTTTAAAGTTGGAAAGGTATTGAGTTTGCAAATGAGTCTGGTATTCGAAAAGGAGATTCTTGACAATAATGTCAATTTGCTCTCCTTCAAATGGATGGTTTACCATTGAGGATGCTTTTGCCCTTCACCTTGTAAGGAACGCGGTGAAGGATTTTCTTTGACCATGTTTTTTTATTTCTAGATCCCTTCAAGTGGCATCCACCTCAATATTGTAGTGGTATTGTTTGACAAATGCATTGCATATGTCATCCTAAGTTTTCTTATGATTTTGGTCTAAATCTAACAACCATTTAATAACGGCTCCAATCAAGGACTATTGGAATAACTGAGCAAAATGCTCGTCATCCATACTAAAAGGTCTTATAGCACCCACATATATCTTAAGGTGAGTTTTAAGGCATGTGGTGCCATTAAACTTATCCATGACTAGCATTTTGAATTTGGGTGGAACACGTACATTTGGAGAGAGCGAAGGTGTCAACATCTATCATGTCTTCATGCTTCTTAATATTCTTAAGTGTTCTTTCTATGACCTCAAATTTCTCCATCAGTTTTTTAGCTTTAGCGAAGCTAGAGAAATCTCCACTTTGAAAAGGATTCACAGTAGGAGTGGGGGCAATGGCATTTAGACCTAAAGCTGCAGAGGTTGGAGTTTCTGGTGCCTTCCCTTTATCGACGAGACTGACAATGGGAGGAATAAAAGTGGGGGCATGACTAGTTCCATCTTAAGTGGAAGTGAGCTCAACACAAGCAGGAGGAGGAGTGATGGGGACATTGGTCATTTTCTTAACCTCATTGATGATGGATTGGCATTAGGAATTAAAGGCATTGGTAAAAAGGTGTATTGGGTAATGAGAACATTTGCAAATAAGTCAGCTTAGGTCTTAAGGATAGTGGTGAGTGCGGTTTACAAGGTTTCCTCTTGTTTCTTGAGGAGGTTAGTGAAGAAAGTGCTCATGGTATCTTAGTCAAAGTTAGAGGTGTTGGCCATCAGTACCTTTGAAACAAAAAACAGATAAGAAAATTGGCAAGAATACAAAATTGTGAAGAAAAAGGGGATGAAGATAATGGTATATCAAGAAAAGGATTCCCTCTATATGGTTGGTCACCAGGTTGCTAATGTGAGAGTGTGAGGTTTTATGTTTGGGGGTAACAGGTCGCCGATTTTAGTGTTTGAGGTGTTTGGGTTTTATTGTCAAATTTCTCTTATCATGTATGCATGAAATGTCATAATGCATGCCGAAAAAAGGTTTCATGATCATATGCACAAATGTCTCCATTATTATGGTACATGGAACCTAAGGTTAATGCTAGGGCTACTATATGCACAGGGTGAAGGGTGGTTTGATTAAGGTCCCCATCCCACTAAAGTATCAATATACCTAATATATATGAGTCAAGGAGTCTCACATGGATCAAATAGTACTAATTGCTCGTTACACCATCAAAATGATTGAGGATTCGTCATAGGGGTGCAATGCTTTCGCTATCTTCCAACATACTCAAATAAAATTATCGAGCCAATGCTACTCAACATCCAAAGGTTGTCCTAAAGTTAAGGTTAGGCAAGGAGCCTTTATTATGCAAAGTATTGCTTGAAAGTCAAGTTATATTTAATAAGCCAAATTGAGATTATTTTAGAAAATTTAAACCAAATAGTAATCTAATTATTTGCTTTCCTTTTTTATTAAAAAAAAGGGTGACAACCAATCTTCAGTGGAGTCACCAATTGTGAGACCCCACCCAAACGCCCCTCCCTTGCTAGGAAAAAATTGCCTTAAGAAAAGGCTAGCAATTTTTTAAGAGGTCATGGAACGAGTTTTGGTACTCAATTGGAATGACTATCATTTGGAAAATTGATTTTTTGATTTTGAAAAGTGACTTCAAGAGTCACCACCTTAATTTATTTTTTAAATGGAAAATTTAAGGAAAAAACCATTTGTGACTCAATTCATTAATTTTAGTTAATTAATTTACCCAAAGATAAAATCACTAATCTCGAACCAAGTTGATATTTTTTGTTAAATAATTGCGATTTGACTCTTAAGTTTAATTTGACTTAAAAATTAGTTTTATGAATTGTGATTATAAGATAATAATTAAAATACAAAAGCATGGCATAGTTATGAAATGCATAAGGAAATTTAAGAAATAAAACAAATAAACATCCATAAGCCAAGGAGAGTGTTCCCTCTAGTCCTTATGGATACTAGGGGAACCACAGAATCACTCCTTGATTCCAAATTAATCAAATAATTAATTATACAAATTCTCTTAAAAATATAAAAATAGAGAATTACAATTGAAAGTAAATGGAAAGTTGAATTAATTTGGAATTGGATTTGAAGTTTGGATTTAAATTTCAAACGTCCCTACATACCCCATTGAATGGGATCAATATCCACATAGTTTGTTCCACAATTAAATAGAGGGATTTATGAGTTGACTGCATTAATTGATTTGATTTGGGTTAGTTGGTGAGAAGAAAAAGCTGATACCTTTATTTTTGGCAAGTGGAAGGTTTTATCAGACCGAAGTTCCATTTTATCGAGACCGGATGATTAAATTGATTAGAAGATTAATTGATTGATTAAAATGATTAATTAACTAATTAATGTGATGAAACGGATGAATGAATTAATTAATTAATTAATTTGGATAAAGGGTGGATTTAAAAAAAAAGATTAATTTTTTTTTTAAAAAAAAGTGATTAATTAATTAATTAAAAATATTAATTAATTAAGTAAGTGATTAATTTTAATTTCAAAAAAAAAGAGTTTCAGTTAATTAAAAAGATTAATTAACTTGGTTAGGGTGAGATAATTAATTAATTAATTAGAGAATGGTTTGAGAAAGAAGAAGAGAGAAATTAGAGGATAGCTATCAATTTTAATTCAAGCGGTGAAGAAAATGGAAGAACGGATGGAGTATTTATAGGAAAAATAAGGTGAGGGTAATTTGGGAAATGGAAATGTGAAAAGATATAAAGGTAAGGCTAGAAAAAATGCTAAAAAATCAAGTTAGGAGTATTTTGGAAACTGCAAAAAAGACAGGGGGACTGCGCAACTAGAGGGGCTAGTGGCATTACCCAAAGGTTCCGAAGGCAACTAACTTGATAGTTTTTTTTTTTTTTTAGAGATTGGTTCTTGGTTTGTATTGGAAAATTAGATATCCAAGTAGCAATTACTTAAAGAGTAAAATTTTCTTTTGGGGGACGCTACCCTCGAATCCCCGATCTCTAACCGACTAACAGGACCACTGTAATAGCTTCGCAGAAGCACTATAAACTTAGTAGATGCTAGGCTGTGGCTGGATATGATGGTACAAAATTAAGGGTTCATAATAATCAACCAACCCTTGTAGAAGACATTGCATAAACTAGAGACATCAGGTCGGATGTTGTGCTAGTCAATGGAATTAGGGTAGTATGGGCTCCTATATAGACCCAAATCGGCTGTAAAAGCACAAGCCCCCACTAATTTCATATCAAAATGCTCATTTGATTATAAGGAACAGGCAGGTGAAATAAACACAATAACATAAAATAGCAAGAATGAGGGACCATACCAGTGACAAAGGGCCAAGATGGGAACTATTTATTGATAGGGCCAATAGCAAGTATGGTAGCAAGATCAGCATTACTTTGAAGAATGGCCAAGAATTCTTATAAGAATACACTCTTAGGTTAGGATTCGAAACCACAAGCAATACAACAAAACATAAGACCATAATTCAAAGGCTATTCCTAGCAAATTGCCCTCATTTGCAATCACTTAAAGTCTATAATGACTCATAGCTCATCATTGGACAAATATAAAGGGAATTCAAGACCAAATATGAAGGCTATAATACAAAAAATGAAGGACAGAAGGGTGGAGCTATAGTTTTGCAAAATTCTAAGGGAACAAAATAGTCAAGCCAATAGCCTCTCAAAGCTAACCACGACCTATCTAGTCGAGCTGCCTATAAGAATCTTTGTAGGATATTTAACATATCCTAATACCTTAGGGGGAAAGGAAGTGATGGGCATAAAAGAAGAACCCTCATAGTTTGACACAATAAAGGCATATCTAGAGTAAGATGAGTTGCCCACTAATCCCAAAGAAGCAAAGAAAGTGAAGAAATATAGTGTCCACTTCTTCGTTCATAATAGGGTATTATATAAAAGAACCTTCTCTCTTCCCTGGCTGAGGTGTCTGAGGCCAAGTGAAGCAAAGTATGTCCTTCAAGAAATACATAAAGGATGTTGTGGAATGCATATTGGAGGTAAAATTATGGAGGCCAAAATTATTAGGCAATGATACTATTAGCCTCATATGGAAAAGGATGCTATTGCTTTCATACGAAAATGGACAACATGCCAAAAATTCAATCATGGAAGACATGTGCTAGTAGCAGAACAAATGTCAATTACTAGCCCTTGGTAGTTTGCAAAGTGAGGGGATAGATATAGTGGGCCCCTTCCATATGGCCTCAGGGCAAAGAAAATTTCTACTTGTGGAAGTGGAGTACTTTATAAAGTGGATCAAAGCTAAGCCCTAACAAGCATAACTATAGATAAAGTCATTAATTTTTTATAGAGCACATTTTTACTGATTCGGTATACTATATCAACTCGTTAATGATATTAGAGTAGTTCAATAATGCCAAAGTTAGGGCCTTCTGCCAAGGACTTAATATAAAACAGTGCTTCTCATCAATAGCTCATCATATAAACGATTTGATAAGCTAAAGTGATGAATTGAATGAGTCTTCAAGGCTGAAAGTTGGGTGGATGAGCTCCATCATGTCCTATGGGCATATCAAACTACTCCAAGGTAGCCCACCGGGGAAGCTCCTTTTAGCTTGACATATGCATTCAAATATCAAGTGAGCAATTACTTCAACAAGAAGGTAAAAGTCTGAGTATTCAATAAAGGAGACATGGTCATGAGGTACCTTGAAGCAATAGGCAAAAGAGAGGGAATGGGCAAGCTTGCACCGAACTAGATAGGACCATTTAGAGTATAAAAAGTAATTAGGCCAGCTACTTATAAGCTTGTAACAATGCATGGAGTGGAAGTTCCTCACACTTGGAACATCCAACACCTAAAAATGTATCATCAATGATGAATAAAAAGGCCCTTTTTTTGAAAATCAACACTGATGGTCCCCTTCCCAAAAAAAAAAAAAAATTCTTTGTTGAGAGAATGAATAAGACCTAGGTGAGCTAAGCAAAAAATTACAAATTCATTCTTTATTGAGGGAATAAAGACATATTCTCTATTAAGAGAATGAAAAAGCTAAGAAAAGATAAGAGGTCACACTTTGCTAAGGGCCGAAAAAATCCAAAAGAGCTAAAAGCCATAGAGCATAGTCTTTATTAAAAAAAAATGAGGAGATCCAAAAGCATTCTTCATTGGCTAGGGGCAAAAAATCATGCAAATCTTCAAGAAGATAGACTTCTCAAAAATCTCTAAACACCAAAGACAAGTTATTAGAAGACTTCAAAGAATTAAAGTAAAATAAGACATCGCAACTTAGAAAATTGAGGTGAATTTTTCTAAAAGGTCCTTATTTGGAGTTGCCTCTATTTCAAAGTCCTTAACAAAGTAAAGAGAAGACTTCTTAAACAGACACATATTTTCTTGTAGCAGAACTAATATGAAGTATTGAAAGATAAATAATCAAAGCAAGATCGAACAAAAAATCAAATTCTATTAAATAGTGAAAAACATTTACAAGTCATTCTTAAAATTTTACAATTGAAAAAAGAAGAGGAAAAAGAAGTTGGAGGAGTCTGGTTTGCTAGAGGAATATTTTGGTTTGGTCAAGTTAAACTAGAGGAACTGGAGATGAAGTTGAGCTGGGAATGAATACTTGCTTTGGCATATAGGAAAGCACCTCTAGAAACTTTGCGGCACTGTCATCAATGGCCATGTTATAGAAATGGATGGCCCAAGCCCTAGAATCCAAGGCCAATTGACACGTGTACTTTGAGGAACTCGAATAGTCCTTAAGTATATTAGTCTTCTCCTCTTCAGCCTTTTTATGAAGGCATTTAGTACTATTGAACTTGGTATGGATCTCCTCAACTTGCTTTTCAACAATCTTAAAATTCTTCATTGGTATGGGATAATCTTGAGCTTGCTTCTAGAGATCAGCCACCTCAGCTTTCATCTTCTCAACCTTAGTTTGCATAAGAACAATTGTCTTTAATGAGGTGAACATGGCAACAATCTCCATAGGAAGTAGATTCATTGGAATATCTGGAAGCCCATACACTGCGGGGACTTATAGGAGCCCCTAAAACCAAACCCTCTCCACCTCGACACTTCTCTTTTATCACTACTGTGGTGAACTTAGTATGCCAATTATTTACTTTATTTTGCTTGCTATTGAAAAGGGATCTTTCAAGCTTTGCTCCAATGCACCATACTCGCTTATTACTGAAATGAATGAATTGAAAGAAACACTGGAACATCAGAGCTATGGGTCGAAGCTCTAAGGCTTTGCAAACAACCTTGAACTGATGGATGTCTTGAGTGGAATTGGGGGAAAGCATCATAGGATTGATGCAAAAATAATTAAAACACTCGACCAAAAATGGGGATGGCGAAAATATCAGGTTAGCTTTAATCTGATGGTAGAAGGAGATGATGTGATCATTATACTTCAACATCTCTTGAGTATCAGTTGATTCATGATTCTTGTAAATTCTCTTGGTTGGAGTAGGGAAAGCTATAGCAAATCTCTCTTAGTGTTCTAAATTCTCAAAAAACCCCACTCAACTTAAAATATTTTAGTGTGGAGACAATGTCCCCCCAGGCACCTATTAAATCAGTCATGATGCTATTGTAAGAAATTTCTTCCTTTTTGTGAGCCATTACACAAATTTTGCCAAAAAATTGGCAAAGAAAGCAAGAAAATGTAGGTTTTGAAAGAGTAAGAGAGAAGGAAGACAGACAAAAGGTTTAGGGAAGATGAAGAAGATAAAGAAAGAGAAAGGAAGTTTTTGAAATAAAGACAAAACCCTAAAATCATGTGCCAGATAATAATTTTAAAATTTATAAGCAGTGGATCGTACTACCTTTTCCAAATGTATGGCAATGATTAGCCTATGTAGCAGCCTTCCCAAAGAAGATACGTTATTACATTTAATACTAGAAACCCATTAGGCACGTGTGGTCAAGACACAGACTTTTAAACTTCTATGATGGGGCTAAGGGGCCACATCAAAGGCCAAGCAGTGGTGAATGATGTAAAATGAAAGGGCACCTTGCATCGAGATGTAGGGACAAGGTTCTTGGAATGAGGTGAGCACCCTACACATTTGTTTCAACCAAAGTACGAATATTGCTCACTCTGGTGAAACAGGGGATCTCTAATGAGGGACAAAATATGTTAAATCAGGACCCAAGCCCAATAGCGAACCATGACCAACCAGGCCCAAACTACTAGGAATTCTCTGTCTATCACTTATGGTACAAATCCAAAATGAATCAGTATGTCAAAGTGGAACCAAAGTCAACTCCAATTTGGAATCCTCGTCCGAATGTTGCATGGACATATTATCTATAAATACATTAAATATGAGCTTTTAAGAGGCATATTATCTTTTGATAAACTTATGCTCAACTAATTTTACAAACATTCAATTTTCCTCAATAAGATACAATTCAATTTATCATCTAATAACTTTCTATTTAGTTGAATTTATCTCGATCAGATAGTAAATATGAATATACAATTTTTAATTTTTAATTAATTGTTAGTTCTATATATTTTTTTAACTCTTTGAGAGAGCCTATTCGTTAGCTCTTTCTTTTTGGGGAACAACACAAATGTTTCAATATTGTAACATGTTTTAGATATTAGTACAATAAAATTAACAAATTTGGTGATTATTTTTATTTTTAAGAAATTTTTTACAAAAATTAAGTATAACATATTATTCCAAATTTGAAGATGTATTTTTGCATTTTTGTAAAGGTGCTGGGTGTTTAATATGAAATCAAACTAAATATAAAAAGGGAGAGTTGTTATATCTTGGTCTTGCGTCCACAATGCACAGTGGACCAAGTCAAGACACATGTGTTGTGCAATTATTATATCCTGAACCCGTATTCATGATATATCATGAACCAGGTCCACAACATATGTGTGAAATATTTGTTAAATTAAAAGACGGGGAAATTTGCAATTGCTAGAGATTGACGCACGATTTTTTTCTTTTACAATTCCATTAGCGCATTTTTCTTTTTCACCATTTTTTTTCTTAATTTTAAATGCTAATTATTTTTTGTTTTTTATTTGTTTCAATACTTAAAATTGAATAATTATAATTAAATATATAAAATTATTTTTGTTTCTTCCATCTAATAATTATTATAATTCTAATAAATATATAATTTATAATTTATAATTAAATATATAAATTGAATTATTATGTATTTTTTAAAATTAATTGGTACATTGTTGCTCAAAATACAATCATATTGGTATTGAATTGCATATACGTTATTTTTGAACTATCAATTAATGATAAAATATATCTTCAATTACAATATTAATAATAAAAAAAATATTCTAATAATAATTAGTCTATGTACATTAGTTTTGTATTATAAATACATTGTAATTTAACTACATATACATGACTCTCCAATTACATGTACATCATTACTTAAAATGCATGTGCCTTAGTGTTGAATTGCATATAAATTACTTTTGAACTGTCAGTTAATGATAAAATATATCTTCAATTACAATATTAATAATAAAAATATTTTGATAACAATTAGTCTATACACATTAGTCTTGTACTAAAAATACATTGTAATTTAACTGCAAGTACATGGCTCTCCAACTACAGGTACATTATTACTTAAAAGTATGTACATTAGTATTAAATTGCATGTACATTACTTTTGAAGTGTCAGTTAATGATAAAATATATCTTTAATTACAATATTAATAATAAAAATATTCTTATAGCAATTAATTTATGCGCATTAGTCTTGTACTAAAAATACATTGGTTGTTTTGTATTCCATTTATATTAGTATTGAACTGCATGTACATTAATACTGAACTGCATGTACATTAGTCATCTTTTTCAATACCAATGCATATAGAGTAAATAGCAAATGTGCATAACGTTTAATATCAATATTACTGCTGGTTTGATAAAGAGTTAATAAATTATCTTGTCCCCTTTTGCCTTTTTCATTTTGTCAGCATTTTCTTCTTGTTTTTCTTGCTTTTCCTTTTTTTTTTTTTTCAGAATTTGATTTTTTTAAAGGTGCTAAAACTTTTAAGCTCCTCATTCACTCTAATTCTTACATCAATAGTAGTCCAAGAACTCAAGGTTTGATATTTTCTTTGAATGAATTGTTGTATTTTGAATTATATTCTGTCCAAGTATGAAAGCTATTTAATCAAATATAAAAAATAATAAATTAGTGATTTAAATAGTTATAAATAATATATATGGTTCTCCAATTACAAGTACATTATTACTTAAAAGCATGTACATTAATGTTGAATTGCATATACATTATTTTTAAACTGTCAGTTAATTATAAAATATATCCTCAATTATAATATTAATGATAAAAATATTCTAATAAGAATTAGTATATGAACATTTGTTTTATGTTAGAGATACATTGTAATTTAATTTAACGTACACAACTCTCGAACTACAGGTATATTATTATTTAAATGTATGTACAGTGGTATTAAATTGTATATACATCACTTTTAAACTGTCAGTTAATGATAAAATATATTTTTAATTAAATACCAATTTACTAAAAATATAATAGTAAAGTACCTCAAATTCAATATCAATGTACCAGAAAAAACAAATAAATAAAATTTAATATACATGTTCCAATAATTTGAGT